>CM067220.1:104358317-104617103 GCA_034190945.1 Octodonta nipae
GCAGTTGACGTTCACATTTTTAGGCCGATATGCATAGATGTGCTGCAACGTGTTGTGACGATGAAATTGTATCTCTTGAAAAAGTTCAAAGATGTGTTGAAAACTGTTCAACTAAAATAAATTGGGCACAATCTTATGTACAGAAAGAATTAGAACAGTGTCAAAATAGATTACAGCGCTGCGTAATGGACTGCAATGATGATATTCGGGTTAAAATGGGTCCTAATCCAACACAGACTGAAGTATGTATATCATTTTAAAAGACTTGCAATATAGTTTGAAATTTTCAGATTGATAAATTCACAACAATGTTCGAAAAATGTGCAGAAAAATGTGTTGACAAACAAATTGAATTCATGCCATCATTATTAAAACAAATGAGGGCTACTCTTACCAAAGATAGTTAACCTCTAGTTCATTAATAATGTTCAAATTGTATAGTAGATGTTAGAAATACAATTGTATTATAGATTTTGAAATACATATATCAGTTAATAGTTTCTCTTGTTATTAATACCTTTCAACTTAGTGGTAAACAACCATATAACAAATTATGGTTTGTAACTGTTAAAAGTGAATACCAGATTTAAATAATGAAATTTAATTATAAATAACTGGAGTTATCATATATTGTTTGATGGAACATGCTTTATATAAAAAAAATATTTGAACTCATACTAAGGGGGTTCCATTATACCTTTGAGATTTGATAAAATGTAGATGAATCAAAGTATATATTTTTCAAATAGTTCAGTTTGAGACAAGCCGGGAATGAGTGGATTTTCTTATATTTACCTTAAACTAAGTGTTTTAAACTTACTGAATATGTACACTTTTATTTCTCACATACAGCGATTTTATTTTATCTGCTATGTTCTTTGCTTGATTTTTATAAAAGTATTTATTTCTTTTTCTAATTGGTCAACAAAATTAAGATTAGGATTTTTGCTTTATTTTAACAATAAACTTTCAGTGAAGCCCTATATAATCTGATGAAGATGAGAGAATGGGTGAAATTTTAAATAATAAATTATTAAATCTTATTAAAAAATATATAATACTAGCCGTTACCTGCGGTTTCACCCGCATATGAAATGTAGAATTCTTTGCAAAAAAATTACTTATGAAACATTATTACTTATGCAATATAACATTTTTGTCTAACTTTATTGAACTACCTTACATAACTATAAATCTACCAATCGCGAATATATTTCACCGAAACTGCAAGCACTTATGGGCCGCTCTATATAATAATTCTATTTAACATTTTTTGGAACCACCTTTTATAACTGTAACTCTGCTTCACCCTATCGTGCAACCATACTTTATAAGCTACTATTTATTTGTCAACCAATACAACATTTTTTAATTACCTAACTATAATTCTACTTCACCCTATATGCTATATAACAATTATTTCTGATAATTTTTGAGCCACTTCGTAAAATATAATTTCCCTCCGCCCTATATTTTAAACATCCTTTATATGCTCCTTTTTCTATCATTGTGTTAAACACAATATATAACTAAAATTTTGCTTCGCCCCATATGTCAGGTATTCCATATATCAGGATGCAACTGTTCATGGTCTAGTTTATACTTATAGGCCACCTAATATTACTTTTTTGTACCACCCTGTATAACTATAAATCCACCAATCCCCAACATATTTTACCCAAACCGCAACTTTATATGGTCAGCCTATGTAACAATTTTATTCAATATTTTTTTGAACTGCCTTTTATAGCTATAACTCTACTTCCATCTTTATTTAAATCATCTTGTATAATTAGTCAACCATTATAACTTAATTGTCTATCATTTTTTGAACCATCATGTATAACCATAATTTTATTCTGCAAAATATTTCAACCATGCTGTATATGCATCTTGCTGAGGGGTCACCATATGGGTATAACATTTTTTAAGCACTTAACTATAGCTCTGATCCCCTCTATATCTCAACTATCTTATCAAGCTACTAATTATGGACTATGCTAAATAATCATTTTTCTGATATTTTTGATCCACCCTGGAAAATATAATTTGTTTCCACCTTATATGTCAACCATTATATGCAACATTTTTTAACATTGTTTTAATCGCACTGTATAACTATAATTTTACTTCACCCCATATTTCAGATATTGCATATATGCAACACAGCTGATGTTCTATTCTAGAAAATTTTTCATACCATTTTTTATCCACACTGTTAAACTATACTTCTAGTTCACGCTCCATTTCAACCACCTTGTATGTAGAACTACTTATCGGCCACCCAGTATAACATTTTTGTACCACCCTGTATAAATATAAATCCATCACTTCCCAATAAATTTCACCAAAACTGCAACTGCTTATTGGGCACCCTATGTAACATTTTTTTAAATACTCAACTACTTAACTCTAATCCCCCTATATTTCAAATTCAAATGTTCTATCTGTGCAACTGATTATGAACTACGCTATTTCACAATTTTTCATATTTTTTGAACCACAGTATAAAGTATAATTTCTCTCCACACTTCATTTAAATCACCCTTCATTTGCAACGTTTTCTAACCTTGTTTGAATCACACTGTGTCACTGTGTAACTATAAGCACACTATAAGTTGACTTCGCCCCATATTTCAGGTACTCCATCTCTCTAACCAATGTAACAAATTTTTTACCCACACTGTATAATTATTATTCTACTCCGCCCTATACTTCAACAACCTTGTATATGCAAGTATTTATAGACCATATAAGATTTTTGCACCACCCTGTTTACTTAGAATTCTAGTCCACCCTATATTTCATCTATCCGGTATATGGAACAGCTTGCAGATCATAACATTCCATTATTATATTTTTAAACCCACCTGTTTAGCTGTAATTATACTCTGCTACATATTTCAACCATCCTTTATGTGCTACTTGTGAACTTGTGAAGTACCAATCACC
This sequence comes from Octodonta nipae, assembly GCA_034190945.1. Classification (NCBI taxonomy): domain Eukaryota; kingdom Metazoa; phylum Arthropoda; class Insecta; order Coleoptera; family Chrysomelidae; genus Octodonta; species Octodonta nipae. Next base: position 104,361,270 of record CM067220.1, read on the forward strand.
CTGTATAAACAACTACTTTTAACATTTTTTTCAGTCCATTTCATAATTATAATAATAGCTCAAGAAAATTCAAATATCTTAACTGCTTACATAACACGTTTTTTATCCACTATGTATAAATATAATTCAAGTCCACCTGGTATATGCAATGTTTATGATCCACTAATATACCTTTTTTGAACCACCCTATATAACTTGCTCCATATTTCACCCACATTGTATATATGCAACTGCTTACGGACCACCTAATATACCTTTTTTTCAAGATTTTTTAAATCCATGTAATTCTACTCCGCTCTAAGTTTCACAAATCCTATATATGGAACACCCTGTAAAATTACACTTGATGTATCAGTTGAATATTTTTAAAATTGAAACATGTTACATTGGCATATTCCAAATTTTGAATAAAAGCTAAGCTGGTGCAAATATCTAATATTTGGTGCATGCGGTGGAACCAATTGACTGATTGTGTGTTATCGAACATGGTAGTAGTTTTTTGCGCTTTATCTACCTTTCCTGTCAATGTACCACCCTGTATAATTATAAATCCATCAATTCCTAATAAATTTCACCAAAACTGCAACTGCTTATGGGGCACCCTATGTAACAATTTTTCAAATATCCTATCTGTGAAACTAATTATGAGCTACGCAATTACCTCATAATTTTTTAAGCAAAGTAAAAAAAATATAATTTCTCTCCACACTTCATTTAAACCATCCGTCATTTGCAACTTTATTTTAACAACCTTGTATATGCAACTACTACTGGGCCACCCTATATAACATTTTTTCATCACCCTATATGGTTAGAATTCTAGTCCACCCTATATTTCATCTATCCGGTATATGAAACAGGTTGTTATTCATAAAATTTTTAATTATTTTTTTAAACCCACCTGTAAATATAGAAGTAATTATACCCTGCTACATATTTCAACCATCCTATAATATGCTACTGGTGAACTTGTGAACTACTTTTGGTTATAAAACAAATTTTTAACTACCATATAAACTATAATTCCCCTACATCTTATATTTCAACCACCATGTATAAATATCTGCTTCTAACATTTTTTTCAACCCATTTCATAACAGTAATAATAGCTCAAGAAAATTCAAATATCCTAACTGTTTACATAACATATTTTTTTATCCACTCTGTATAAATCTAATTCTATTTCACACACATTGTATATGCTACTACTTATGGTATATATGTCTATAACGTTTTACTGTATATGTCTATAACGTTTTACTGTACTTCGGGGCTTATGCGCATGTTCGAAAATGCCCTAATTGGCTCTTCTGTACTGGGTTATGTTTTCTCTCTGTTTGATTCTTGGCACCGCTTGCGCAAAACTGTTTAGGTACAGTAGCACGGTATAATTTGCCGTCTCTGTTGGTGACCCTTCCGCTTACGTGCGATAGCAGTATATCAGTATGAAGTACCTATATGGGGCCAGTGAGTAAGTCTGAGCCATAGATAAGAGATTTATATATGTATAGTCTGAGCATGATATTTATGAATAGCAGGCTACCTCCATTCCATTCTCTAAGCTGATTTGCGGATATTTTTTAAAACCGTTGAAATTATTGAAAACGAACGAGTGTCTGTGAGCAAACCTACTTCCAAGTGCAAATGAATTGCAACCGAAGTTGTAAAAGAGGTCCATGAATGACCTTAAGTGGAAACAAATCAAATGTCTTTTAACGTGGCTCACGGGATATACTTAAAAACCATGTCTACTTTTTAACTTCTATTCCTAATAGCCACGAAACCGGATTATTTATTAGGCAATATAAAGTTAACCCGTTTATATACTGGGCTATTTATTAGATATAGAACATCAAGTGTTCAGTTTCACAAGAATAAACCGCTCACAGAATTTTAGTTTTCTAATGCCTTAGATCATTTAAGTAAATGCTCTAAGTCTAATGCAGCTATAAAATAATTTACGTACACATAAACTTCAATCGATAACCTATGAGTAATACACTTTTAACCTTATGGTGATCAGTGTACTCTACCGGTTGGTTAAAAAAAACCGTGTTTCAATTAACATCCTAAAATTGCTGCTGTGATTGCTGCACCGTGCGGCACAAAATTGTGCACAAAATCACTTTGTGCTCTAGGAAAACAGCCTTTGTCAAAAATGTCAAATATCAAGGGCATATGATATGAATTACTGAAGTTACAAATTGTTAAATTAAAAATGACTTCGACCGAAGTATACAACGATCTTACTTTGTAAGTTAACTCTAATAATTATAAATCGGCTTTACATAATAAATATTTTAGGTATATTACCCCAGAAAAATTTTACATTGAACCAAAAGTTGGTGATGAATTATTAATAATTGATAGGGCATCAGAACAAATTATAGTTCAAAGAAATGGGGGGCAAATTCCTTCTGTCACTAGTCGAAAGGAGTTCTGTGGTGTACTGGGAACGATTACCTTATTAGCTGGTAGTTATCTTGTTATTGCCACTCAGAGAGAGTTAGTTGGGTACATTGGAGGACATGCTATTTGGAGACTTGTTAAAGCTGAACTAATTCCTTATTTTAGAAGTTTATTACATTTAAATTATGAGAAACAAAATGACAATAATCTTTACCTCAATATGGTTGAACAAGTTTTATCAACACCATTCCATTACTTCAGTTATAGTTATGATATTACCCATTCTATACAAAGGTTACATGATATAAGCCCTGACTTTTGGCAGCAGTCTCTTTGGGAAAGGGCTGATCATAGGTTTGTGTGGAATAAACATTTACTGCACCCATTTAGACATACCACAAACAAGTTATTTTTCTTACCATTTTTACATGGTTTTATATCAATTAATCAGTGTGTAATTAATGGGCATAATCTTAATTGGTCAATTATTTCTCGAAGAAGCACTTTTAGAGCTGGTACAAGACTTTTTAGAAGAGGTATTGATAAGGATGGTAATGTTGCAAATTTTGTGGAAACAGAACAAATTGTCGAATACCAGGGTAACAAAGCCAGCTTTGTACAGGTTAGAGGATCTATACCTTTATTTTGGCAGCAATATCCTGATTTACGTTACAAACCACCCCCGACATTGCTTGAAATTGATACACAAGAACAACATGGTACCTGTTTAAAACATTTGGAGGAACTAACTACAATGTATGGCAAACAAGTAATTATTGATCTAGTTGATCAAAAAGGTGCTGAAGGTAAATTAGAAAAATCATTTAAAGAAGCAATTAATAGCTTGAATTTTTCTTCTGTTCGTTATGAACCATTTGATTTTCATGCTGAATGCCGTAAAATGAGGTGGGATAGACTCTCAATTCTGATTGATAGATTAGCTATGGATCAGGATGACATGGGTTTTTTTCTGCTTTTACAAGATGGCTCTTTAAGTTCATTACAAGAGGGAGTGTTCAGAACTAACTGCATTGATTGTTTGGACAGGACAAATGTTGTCCAAAGCTTATTAGCACACAGAAACCTCGAAATAGTTCTAAAGAAATTAAATATTTTACAACTCAATCAGTCTTTAGAACATCAGTATAGTTTTGAAGTATTATACAAAAATATATGGGCCGATAATGCTGATGTGATAAGTACCCAATATTCAGGAACAGGGGCTTTGAAAACAGATTTTACTAGAACAGGAAAAAGGACAAAAAGGGGTTTACTTCAAGATGGATTAAATTCGATGACAAGATATTATAAAAACAATCTTACAGATGGTTTCCGTCAAGATGCAATTGATATTTTTTTGGGAAATGCAAAAGTTATTTCACCCCATACACTGGACAAAGGTTGGAGGTATATTACATTCCCTTCTGTATTTTTAGTAGCTCTAGCAATGTTTGTTGCTTCTGCAGTATTTCCAGCTGAATATTCTACAGAGTCATTATTATATTTATTATTTTGGGGTGGTATGGTTACAGCCATTGGTCATACCATTTTGAGATATGGAGTTGAATTTGTGGATAAACCTAGATTAACATCTTAGTAATTCCATGATATTAGTATGTCATCAAGGAATAAGTAAAATGGCTGTATTTTATTTATATGTTTTATATTTTTAAATATTTATGTATATTATTGAATTGGTTCATGAAATAAACTTAGTGATCTGGAAGCCAAGTTTTATTTTAATTGCTAGCATTTACTAGTATTAGGTATATAAACATTGTATCTGAAACTTTAAACATGATACATTCATTTACATCTGAACCTGAGCTGTAATCTGCCTACTTTCCAAGTGTCACTAGAATACTAATAAAACTGAGATTTCAGAGTCTAGATGGAACCACTAGGGAAACCTGTTGGAATTAAAAAAAAAAATTCGTGAACATACACAGCATTATGGATTACAATTTAAAAATATTCATATTGAGGCAGTGTGGTCAATAATATATATATATATATATATATATATATATATATAAATACAGTTTCCTATTTTGTATCTGGTGTACATCTGTTTCTTGGTTTGTGCTCTGAAAAGAACAGTTGAGCTATATATATATATATATACCCAGTTTTTCCCATTAATCGAAGTTTTCGGTACTGCCATTGTTATTGCTCTTTTTTATATTCAGCCGATTTTTGTTTTTGTATTCGCAATATTTTTACTAGATTTATTTACTTCTAGAAGGTTTCTTAATTTTTGACGGTGTGAAATGAATGTTATAACACTGCCCCCATTCAACCGACTTCGAAAAGATCACTCGCAAACGGTTCAAGGAATTTCGACCGTTTATACTGTATCCTATTCCGGAGGATCGCGAAGTGGTCCCATATTTTTTTTATTAACATAGCTTGTACCGTTTCTTAGAAAATGGGGAAAAACTTTTTTACCAATTTACTTATACACTATGCTTTGGTGGAGTCGCCGGATTAAAAATATGTAAAAAATTTATTCGGCACATGGGATAAATTGAAAAGAAATTGGATTAGTTCCGGGATATCCCGAAGTGGTCCCACATTTTTTTCAATAACATAGCTTGTACCGTTTCTTAGAACATCGGGAAAAAAATTTAACTACTTTCTTGTATAATAAAATTTGGTGAAGTTGCTGGTCTTAGACATATGGAAATAAATTCTGTTCAGAACATGGGATTAATAAATTAAAAAGGAATTGGATTATTTCCGGGGAATCCCAAAGTTCCATATATTTTTTTCAATAACAGCTTGTACCGTTTTTTAGAAAACTTTTTTAACAACATTCTTAGACAGTAAGCTTTAATGGAGGTGCTAGTATTAACTGTTCGGAACTGTTAGGGGGTAAATTGAAAATAAATTGAATTAATCAAAATAAATGTCTTTTAATATTTCTCTTTATTAATAATTTTAATAGAAACAAATTTGCATGGTCTAAAACTTAAACAAGAATCATTCCATGTCACTCTTTTAACTGAAGACGAGGTTTGCCGTCAAAGGGAATTTGTGTACAAATTAAAGTACATATCTTCATTTTTGTTAAGATCTAAAATCAAATGGAAGTAATTACAATTAAAAACTGCATCTACGTATGCCATTGCACTAAAAATTGTATAATAAGTGTTTCTATAACTTCTCCAACTATTTCAAAAAATATATCAATTTTGTTTAAAAGTGAGGTATCTTTATTTTTTATAATATCTCAAATTGTAATCAAACGAACTTTATTAGAATTGAAAACTGCACCCAATTGTGTATTATTAAAAATTGTAATGAATTGAAAGTTGATTCGAAATAAATGTCAGTTAATTAACTTCAAGGTGGATGTTCTCAGTTGGTTTCTATATACAATGTGCCCTCGTAAGTTGAATTCAAACGGAAAACGTTCTTATGAATATTATTTAGAGAAAAATTTATTCTTCATAAAAATATTTGCATAGTCGGAAATGTATACTGTAATCGTTAAAATGTCACTTTTTCAACTGTATACGAGATTTGTCAGCAAATATAAATTTTGCATAAAAGTAAAATACCTTTATTTTTCCTAATATATAAAATTCTTATCAAACAAGGTAATAACAATTAAGTGGTCGAAATTCGACCCTATTTCATGAAATTGTAAAAAGTAGATTTTTATAAGAAACAGAGTTGTGGAGAAATCAGAGAAGTAGATGTAATGACCAAAATTGTTCACTCATATTGACAAATCTATTGAAATAAAAAGAAAATAAAAATGTAATCACATATCGGTATTCGAAATATTTTTGACAAATGAATGACCACCAAATTTTTTGCTGGAACCGCTCCTGACAAAATATTCGATATAATAATTGGAAGATTGTTCTTTGCAACCACCTAAAAGTTTCAATCAAGTTCAGGAATATTAAAGAAAAGAGAGGACCAACAACCCTAGGAGAACTTAAATATTTAATACATTCTCTACATATTGTCCGCTGTCTGACAATTTTTTACACAACACCTTCGGGAAGGTTGTGATAATAATATATTAATCAAATAATTAAATTCACATTAAAAACAGAATACTGATCTACTACATTGACTATTTTACCACAAAACAATAACAACGCATGCCACTTCCAGAAGTACATGCTCTAAGTATATCTAACGATCGCTCCCTCCATAAATAATAGGCCTTTTCATATTCGAAAATTTTGTTCCCGCGCGTCATTTTTTTCGAGCAGTTGTCACACCATTGGCATGTAAATACAATGCTTTTTTGTTCGAAAAAAATTACAGAAGTTACGCATGCCTACTAAAAATTTTCGAATATGTTTTGACTGGCGGCGGCGGCACTGTCAGTTGATTGGCGTTGACAGTATCGACGTAAATAATGAATTTTTATTATATTTTATTTATTCAATGACACAATATTATAAAATAATATTAGCATTCTGCACTGAAGGTTGTCAGTAACTACTAAACAAAACAAAAATGAACAAAATCGGTTGAGAGACAGAGGAGAAAATAATACCTAATCGTTTTGTCTTCGCCTATTTATATATAGATAAAATGCATCTAATTATGCTACATCACTACTAGTTTTGATTAAGAATATAAATTTTGTTTAAGTTAAGTACTTTTATTTTTAACAAGCCGTTACCCGCGGTTTCACCCTCGTACCTAACCTGCCTACTTAACTATAAATCCACCAATCCCAAATATATTTCACCCTAATTGCAAGTACTTATGGTCCACCCTATATAACAATTTTATTCGACATTTTTTGAATCAACTTGAATAACTGTACCTCTACTTCAACATATATTGCAACCATCCTGTATATGCTGCTGTTTATTTGTCACCCAATATAACTTTTGAACACCTGACTATCACTCTTCTCTACTCTATATGCAACTGTTTATGATCTATGCTGTATAACATTTTTTTCTGATATTTTTTGAACCACCTTTTAACGTAAAATTTCTCCTTACTTTATGTTTTAATCAACCTTTATATGCAGCTTTTTCTAACATTGTATTAAATACACTCTAAAACTATAATCTTGCTTCTCCCCATATTTCAGATATTCCATATTAGAATGCAACTGTTTGTGGTCTACCATATATAACAATTTTTTTAAACTTTTTTTGATCCATCCCAAATGCCTGTGGAACCTTTGGTGTGTCACAAATATAAAAACACACTTTTGCACTCTAACACCAAACTTTTATTTAAACCCTCACCCAAACTGTAACTGCTTATTGGCCACCCTATATAACAAATTTATTCATTTTAATCGCTTGGTATAACTCTACGTCCATCTACATTAAAACCATCCTGTATTCACAGCTGCCAATTTGTCAAACATTACAACTTATTTTTGAACCACCCTGTATAACCATAATTTTACTCTACAAAATATTTCAACCACCCTGTATGTGCACCTGCTTAGGGGCTACCAAATATAAAATTTTTAAACACTTAACTATAACTCTGGTCCACTCACTATCTTATATATGCAACTGCCTATGAACTACGATATATAAGACATGGGAATAGAAATAAATGATATAATTACTTCATTTTTGATCCACCCTTGAAAGTATAATTTGTCTCCAACTTGTGTTTCAACCACACCTTATATGCAGCTTTTTCTAACATTGTATTAATCACACTGTATGAACTATAATTTACTTCGATCCATGTTTTCGATATTTTATATATGCAACAGCTCATGTTGTATCCTACAAAAAATATATATTATAAACGTGTTTAACTATAAATCTACTCCATCCGCTATTTCAACCACCATATAATTGCAACGACTTATCGACCACCCAGTATAACATTTTTTGTACCACCCTGCATAACTATAAATCCATCAATGGCAAATATATTTCACCAAAACCGCAACTGTTTATTGGGCACCGAATATAACAATTTTGTTTATAACAATTTTGTTCAACATATTTCTTTTATGTTTTACAACTACCCTGTATACGCTACACGACTATTGGTCAACCAATACAACTTTTTTTAAATAATCATCACACTTCTTCACTCTATATATCAACTATCCTACCTTTGCAACTTATTATGAACTACGCTATTTCACAATTTTTCCTTATATTTTTTCAAGACATATTAAAGTATAATTTTTCTCCACACTTCATTTAAACCACCCTTCATTTACAAAGTTTTCTAACCTTGTTTGAATGACACTGTATAACTATAAGTTTAATGCACACCATATTTCAGGGACTCCATATAGGCAACTGCTATATAACAAAGTTTTTCTAGCATTTTTTACCCACCCTGTATAATTATAACTGTACACCACCCTATATTTCAAAAACCTTTTATATGCAACTACTTATTTGCCGCCAAATATAACATTTTTGGACCACCTTGTATCCCTAGAATCCTACCCCACCCTATATTTCAACCATCCGGTAAATGGAACAGCTTGTAGATCATAACATTACTTTATAATATTTTTTAAACCCACCTGTATAACTGTAATTATACTCCGCTACATATTTCAACCATCCTATATACGCAACTACTTGTGGATATAAAACAATTTTTTAACCACAACATAAACTATAATTCCACTACATCTTATATTTCAAACACCCTGTATAAACAACTGCTTATAACATTTCTTCAACCCATTTAATAACTATAGTATCTTATGAACATTATTCAAAGATCCTAACTACTTACCTAACACATTCGGTTTTTAAGATTTTTTATTCACCATAAATATTCTACCCTTTTTCAACCACTTAGTATATGGAACTGTTTATGGCCCATACAATATAACTTTTTGGACCGTATAACTAATTCCACTCCCCCTTATTTCCACCACATTATATATATCCAGATGCTTATAGGACACGAAATATAACTTTTTTTTAAATCGATGTAATTCTACTCCGCCCCAAGTTTCTATATACAGAACACCCTGTAAAATTATGCTTGTTATATCCGTTGATTTTTGTTAAATTGAAATATGTTACATTTGCATATTCCGAAGTTTGAATAAAAGCTAATCTGATGCCAATATCTAATATTTAGTGCGTGCGGTGGAACCAATTGAGTAATTGTATTACCCAACATGGTAGAAGTTTTTTCTCTATATCTACCGTTTCTGTCAATTTAGCGAGATAAAATGTCTATCAGATGTTAAGTCAAACTATAGGCTTGGCAACAAAAAAAGATTCAGTAAAAGTAAAATGTCAGTATAATTAAAAGACTTGAAGAATGATGATACTCATATCATCTACGTCTACAATGTAGTGGATCCACCTATGTTTGAATCATATACAACATTTTTACATATACATATATAGAAAACAAGTTAGTATATTCAACAGTAACCGATGTTGGTCAAGCTAATAAATAAAAGTAAAATACCTTATTTTAGGCAATATTGAAAAAGTTAATTACATTTGAAAACTGCATCCAATTAAGCTATTGCATCACTAAAAATTGTTAAATAAATTCTTAAAAAAAAACAGTCTTAAAAAAATAACTAAAAAGCGTGAAATAATTTTTTGCTACAATAAAATACTTGTTCTGAAGTCGGTGCCAATCTAAAGTGAAACTATTTTGGGAAGTACATTTATAAGTAGTACTTTGCTACTTAGCTGTTCAAATTGGCACCGACTTCAGAAAAAAGTATTTTATTGTAGCAAAAATTGTTTCATGCTTTTTAGTCCATTTTTTGAAATCTGTTTTTTTTAATGTATTTATAATTCTGATCGTCCCGATTATTCAAACGGCAAGCACTGTGTACAACTTGAAATCGCACTGCTGTAATTTCTCCAACCGCCTGGCCAGTTTTCCCTCTGGTGTCTTCATGTCTAACAGCCAATGACTACTAATATAAATGGACCCGACACTCTCATATAAGACCAAAGGAAAAATGGGTTGAAACATGAGACAAAAATAGAAAGAGACACAGATATTTACAAATATTCCGGCTCCAACAGTAGCGTCCAAACTACATTAAATCAAAGGTCATGTTATTCAGATTCAAAATAATAGAACTAAGTACCTAATCCAGAAATATAAATATATTAAAATCCCTTAAGAGATGTGCCCAATAACAAAAACAATTAGTGGCTTAATTACTAATATGTAATAGTAATTATCAAAACATTTATTTCTTCACGTAAAATGTAGTTTTATTTACTGCTTAAATGACCTTTTGTAAAACTCAGTTAACACGTTTATGATCTGACACTTACCGGTGAGAAGACAATTCGACAAACGAATATGCCGTTTTCCTGCATGTAAAACACTGAAATATAACTTTATTATTGTACTTTTACAATTATACAAAATAATCACAGATTCCAAAAAAGTTTCAACCCCAAAACACTTTAAAAATTTACAATTACGATAACCTCAAATCAAAATATAAATAAGCAAACTTGCGTTATTGCATGCTAGACATAAACGGCGTAAAGTATCGCCGTTCAGGCGTTCAGTCAATGCGTACATATACGTAGATTTACGTCTTAGTGGTTACAATGGAAAGAAGTTTGGCATTGTTTACTATTTTCCGGCAAACATCTTTCAACCCGTTTTTAATGTAAACAGGCAGGTCCATTTATATTAGTAGTCATTGCTAACAGCCATGTGACTGATCGGTTCTGATTAGGAAATGATGACCATAGAGATATTTGTGGAAATGGTCTACAGACCTGATTATTATACGTACTTTTCTGGTGACACAATAATTCCTTTCTTGTTTCGAGAATCCATAGCTGTAATACTCGATCACCCTCTCTTCACCATCTTGCACCTGGGATAGGACGGCCCCCACACCTGTGGTACTCTTGTTGGTATCTAAGATAAACTTGCCAGATTGTGTAGGAAACGCTAGGATTGCAATGATCTTGTCGAAATTACCTTGTTCATCTACAGGTATGCCTTGGAGAAGTTCTAAGGCCGGACCTCTTAAAGAAATTACAAGAGATTTTTCTTGGCTATCCCATCCGTTAGCTGTAGCTACTGCTTCAAATTGCCGTTTGTACATACGCCAAGATGAACTACCATCAAATGAGGGTGGTTTGTTAAAGGGACGTTTGGTATTTACAGTGCAGTGGTATTTGTAGCCATAAATCAATTGAGATTTTGAACTGCACTTAACTCCACTTACAAACACCAATTGCTGTATATTCCGTTGGTTCAAATGCACAAATATCCATACACACTTTAAACGTCTTTATTTTTATTTATTTGTTTATATAACAAAGTGACTAATACTATCAGTTGTTAGGCTACACGCTGATTTCAACACAAAGACAGTCACCTATTATATACAATTCATTCGCTCGAGAATTTTTCCAGTCATCTCTTGTCTGCCAGTATATATGCTATTCGATTTGGGAATCACGTCGACTCAGTTTTTTCCATTGATCGATTGATTTCGGGACTGCCGTTCTTGCTTTTGTCTTATATTCAGCCGGTTTTTGTTATCGTATTCGCAATCTTTTTATTAGAATGATTAACTTCTCGAAGGAATTTATGTCACCGCAAAGTGGTTGTTATAATAATATATATATTGCAATAGATTATGTGTGTTCAAATTAAATTTAAGACCTATATTCACTTATATAGTCGTAGGCTTTCACGGATGGAACAATATGAAGAAATATTTATCCGGAAAAACATTCGTTCGTTAGTATGAATCGGTTTGAAACTCGCAGACGTTTCGCCAATGTCTCACTTGGCATTCTCAATGCGTTGTCACGGTTAACGAATTTTTTGAAATATTCGAATCCAACGGAGATAGTTGTTTCAAGGTAAATGCCCCACCAACTTTTTTGTCCATTTTATGGTAAACCTTATTTCCCTAATCCAGATCTCAACGGAAAGACATTCTGGCGAAATAATTGGGTAATTTATTGACAAGTCAAATTCGAGGACTGGGACGCTCTCCTTCCATATAGTTACTAACGGGGCCTCCTCGTCACCACTGGCCTGGGAAAAATCACGACATGCTGTATGTGAGGCTCCCGGTTACCCGTATACTCACTAAAACACCTCCAATTGCCCTCTAGGTACCTGGAACTATCAACAAAGATATTACGTCAGGTACCCCGGCCCCTAGTCCCTAACCTACCAGTTCCCTAATTTCAATCACCTCCCTCTCCTCTCTCTCTTTGTCCCTTACCACCCTGGCCAGGAACTCTACAATCACTCCCCACTTCCTCTCGCTCTCCATCAACCGTTCTACGATATTCCTCGCCTCTAGAGCGCACCCCAACTCATTCTCTGCTCGAATTCTATACCCCTGCCATCTTTCACACTCAAAGAAAGTATGCTCAGGGGTATCCACTTGTCCACAGTAAACGCACCACTCATCCTCCTTCCTCTTGAATCTGAACAGATACTGCCGAAAGCACCCGTGTCCAGACAGCAGCTGTGTCCGATAATAGCTGGACTGCCTATGTGGACAGCCAACCCACGCTTTCAGGTCTCTGACGAGCCTCCTCGTCCAGGACGCCGTTCCCGCATCCTCACTTCTACATTCCCTCTCCCATATATCTAAGGATCTCTCCCTCTCTTCCTTTCTCACTCTCACTCGATCCTCCCCCACTCGACCCTTTCAAAGATCCTACTCCTTTCATCGACCTCGATTCCTATATGAGCCCTGGGAAAGACTGCGGGAACACCTCTAGTTTCATGGTTAGCCACCGGGAAGTGTAATTGACTACCCAGTTGATTTTTTTCTTTTTAATTTCATTATAGCTTAAATAAATATTGATTTACAATTTTACACTTTTAGTTGAAAATATCTTTATAATTTGATGTCAATTATTTTAGTTTTCTATTTAACAGAATCAGTTTCTGACTGATTGAGGAGGTACATAGCTGTTTTGATTGTTCATTTTTTGGGTTTTTACTCCTCACAATAGATTCCGAAAAATACAGATAGATATATTATGTAATTGAAAATCACGGTGAAGTACCTAAGGCAAGTTTTGAAAACTGTAAGATGAACCGAGAGGACGTAGGTGTCTGGATTTGCCAACTACTTTGCCTTTATAATATGTTTGGATGCATATTGTACAATACTTATCTGTGTGATGTGAGGTATCAATTCCATATCAGGAATCGTTGTCGGACGAGCTTTTTTTGACTTTTAAGCTTTTTTTAGGAAGTCTTTAAAGTCAAAGTGAAGTAATATTTCTACAAATTGCCTGGTGAGGAATCGAAATGTCACATCATACAAATAACTATCATACATGCCTCAAACATATTATACAGGAAAATTAGTTAACAAATCCATCGACCTGGTTTCTCTCCAGTTTTTAAAAAGAATATGACTAGTGTCCCGATAGCATTCACAAATTGCCCTTAGGTACGTAGGTATTACACCTTGATTTTCAATTACCTAACTTATCCGTATTTTTTAGAAATCATTGTGAGGAGGGAAAACTCAAAAAATGAATAATCAAAATACTAGATAGCAATTGAGGAAACGTTTAATTTCTTCTAAATCAACTAATATGCAGAATAATTACACAAAAAACTGTAAACCTGTTATTATTTGAAATGACATTAAGTCAGGGTTTAATAAGAAGAAATATTGGGTATGTACCTACATTTTTAACACCTTGTAGGTAGACATATATTGTCAAAATTGAAGTATAAATTGTTTTTTTTTAAGATGAGTCATTATAAAGCATCACTTAAACGTTTGTGTGGCAAAATAGCAATAGTTACAGGGTCAACAGACGGAATAGGATTTGCAATTGCTCAACGAATTGCCCAAGAAGGTGGGAATGTAATAATAAGTAGTCGCAAACCTGAAAATGTTAAAAAAGCGGTGAATAAACTTTGCAAGCAAAATTTAAGTGTAAAAGGCTTAACATGTCATGTGTCAAAAGCAGAGCAGAGAAAAGCTTTACTTGAGCAAGCATTTCAATGGGGAGGACTTGACATTTTAGTCTTAAATGCTGGTGTTAATCCTCAACTTGGACCCATTTTGCACAGCAGCGAAGATATTTGGAATAAAGTATTCGACGTAAATCTCAAATCACCATTTTTATTTAGTAAAGAGGCTTTACCATTACTTAGAAAAAGCAAGGCTGGTAGAATAATATATATAAGTTCAATTTGTGGACTTCAGCCTTTCGAGTTTTTAGGAGTATACTCAGTAAGTAAATGTGCCCTGTTGGGATTAACTAAAGCTGTCGCTCTACAGTTAGCTATTGATGATATTACAGTGAATTCCGTTTGTCCCGGAATTATTAAAACAAAATTTTCAAAGGTATTCTCTTCCGAAATGAACATTGAATCTGAAGCATTAAGTAGAATTCCGATGGCCAGGTAATTATATGTATAATAATTACATCAGCTAAGTGCTTCTATACGAATTAAAGTGTTGTGTGTGTATTTTGAAAAATCCCAGGATCTTTTTATTCCCCACATCTAACAGAATATCACTGAATTCCGATTTCCTTTGATCGTTTAAAATAGAGCTTCTTAATATATATCTATATATATATATATATATATATATATATATATATATATATATATATATATATATATATATATGAACAAGGCTAGGTTCCGGGTGAGAACCGCGTCTGAATTTATTATATACTCGACGTTTCGACTCCTGCTTTGGAGCCATTATCAAGAGAAGAGACAAAAGTGAAAGAGTTTCAGAGTCTAGATCAAACTCGGGGTCTCAATCTGCCTACTCCCCAAGAGTCACTAGGTAACTGAAATGAATTTGAGTCTGCTCTGCTTCTTTTATTTATAGTTAGCGGTGGGTTAGAAGGAGATGTCATGTGATGAAAGGGCTGTTGATTGGTTGGGTGTTGGATTTTTGAAAATTCACCACCTTATACCTCGAACGACGACCGCTGAGTCTGGTCAACGTAGCGTAGTCTGGTCTCAGAACGGGATTGCACACACCACAGTGTTAGCAATTAGCTAATATTTCAGCATTTTCTAAACCCAGTACATTAAAGCTTTCGTAGCCTACTATAGACGCCCGCTATCGTAGGCTTCGTCCATTGAAATGAATCAACCAAACGTGTTGATCCCAATTCAGGGGTCTTCCTTAGAGCTGAGATTTACGGATCTAATGTATGTGCTCCCTAAGAGGTTAAAATAAAAGCGAAAGTTTGTATAGAAAGTACGTCACATATCGTTTCTGAAGCTAGAATCATAGAAATTAGGCTTCTAAAGAATATCTATTCGGGATGGAGTGTGTGATTGATTGATTTCTTCTTTGTATATAGCCCAGCTTGTCTCCCTTTTTCTCAATGGCAATTGTACCTATAAGTAAATATTGTAACCGATCAGCTTCACCGCCATTGAAATGCATTTAAGGTCTAAGAGTTTGAAATGAAGAAATCGAGACAGATATAATAAAAAATAAAGAAAGCATTGGCCAACCTCAACAGCCGTTGGAACCTCTGAACAGAAATGGGTACCCGAAACACAAAAACAGTTCAGTGTGTAAAATATATAAACAAAGATACAAGGCAAGGCTGTCGTATGTCCCCAACTTTATTTACCATAAATAGCTATAAAATTGAAAATAATGTAGTTTTGAGTTTTAAAATTCTTCTTTGCGTAGAGATTATTCTTTTTATTTCGTATTTCATCATCTACTCCCACAATTTTCATTGAGTGCTATTAAACGAACCATGATGAGTAATTAAAATTTTGTCTTTGAAAATTTATGTTTTGAAATGATATCGAGAAGATGTGTAATTATTATACATACCATCTGACCCGCCACCCTTCATTTTTAAATTTCCGACATTTTTTACTTTTGACATTGTTAGTTTATTTACATTTTTGAAGTTTTTGAACTTTTGACATTTTTGTCGTATTTGAACTTTGACCTATTTGGCGTTTATCAACTTTTTTTAAATTTTTGACACTTGACATTTTCATCGTATTCGATATTCGTGACATTTTCGGTAATTTTAAATTTTTTGTCATTTCTAACATTTTGACAATATTAAAACTTCATATACTTAATACTAATACACTGCTAGCAGAGTTTAGTATTAACTATAAGTGAAACTTTTTAATATTTCTGGCATGTTTTGTAGATATATTTAACAATTTGACATTTTGACGTTTTTATATTTTCCCATTTTGACATTTTTTTGTAGTTTATAAACTCACAAACAATTTTTACCTTTATACAGGGTGTTTTGTAGAAGGTTCGCCAAACATGGAGGGCAGATAGGTGGGCTCATGTACTATATTATCTAGCTCATATAACATCTAGATAAATAACGGTTTGTTATATTTTTTTTTTCTTAATTCTCAGATTTTTACTCGAATTTTTTGACCAATTTTATTGGTCTGTCTTCTAATGGGATTTCATCTAATAAGATCGATCATCCCGCCTTGTTTGGAACGCAACATTGATTATTTCCCTTAGCTGCTCCTTGGTGTCTATTTCTATCTCGTAAATGACGAATTTTTAATAAACGATTTATTGATCTTATTAGATGAAATCTCATTGGAAGACAGACCAGTACATTATAGGCGACCTGTCAAAGAGCTCCTGGAGATTACATTCCCAAACACGTGAATTGGTCGCCAGACCTGACTCCCTTTGATTTTTTTGTATGTGGATGGGCCAAGCATCGTTTATGAGAGAGAAATAGAAACCAAAGAGCAGTTAAGAGAAAGAACAAATGTTGCTTTTGAAATAATATGGGATGAGATATTAGAGACTACCACTGTAGAAGTCAGAAAAAGGTGTCGCGATTGCATCCGTAGCGGTAGAAGCAGGTTTGAACAAAATTTATAACAAATTATTGCAACTGGATGTATGTTTTATTTTTTGTAGTTCTAACCTTGTAAGTTACAATCTCAAATTTTATTATGATACTGATAACGTTCCAACACGTATGATATATCGTTGGAAAGGGGTTGAAACAGAGAAGTTTTTTTACGCATTCGAAGCTCTCGATGAGCTTCTATTTTTTTTTGTAATGTGATAAGTTGTTTAACTTAATCACTTTTTTATGGAACCTCGCCATTTGTGGACTCATAATTTATTCAACCTATTATTTGTGTCAAATATCAAATACAGATGAGCACACAAACGTCATAGATTGGATTGAAGTTTATTTGGTGCAGATTCAGTGAAAAATAAGAGTTACAACAGTTCAAAAGTAAAAATCTGACAATTAAGAAAAAAATTTAATTACATGGGTTACATAACATAGCACATGAGCGGACTTATCTGCCCTCCAAGTTTGGCGAACCTTCTACAAAACACCCTGTATATTAGGACAGGTATTCATATATAAGTTGCCATCATGAATGAAGATAATGATGATTACATAAAAATGAACAAAAACAAAATCTCCTTACGAAACAATTCTTACAGCTACATAAAAACTATTCCTAACAACTTTTACAGCCGTTTTCTCTTTTGTTACATTTGCAAAAAATGCTTCAACTATATTCCAAATAGTAAATCTATCTGCCAGCCAATTTTTATCAAGATCGTATCAGCGGCTTGAATTGTTCCGAACAAATTGTTATATCGATTTTCACCCCCTTAGGGGGTTGCATTTTGAAAAGAAGGAGTCTACGTGCTCTCCTGGAATCAAACTATCTCCATATCAGTTTCATTTTTATATATTGGTATGGATATTGTAGTTGTTTACATCTTGTCTAAAAGTTCCAATTTTCTATAAAAAAGATGACGTTTTATCAAAATATAAATGAGATATGTTCTTACAGATACTAAAGTACCTCGACACCAAATGTTGTGAAAATCTATCCAGTAGTTTTTGCAGGATGAGTGATCAGACAGGAAGACAGACAAAAATTTCAAAAATCGATGATATGTATTCTAAATTCTTAATCGATGACTATATACACCACCACCAAAATTTTTAAAACATATTTAATGTACAGTACATCTTTCGTAACGATTTAGTGATATTTTATTATATTAAGTATATTTTATTCGAATTAATTTTAATTATTTGTAGATTAGGGCTACCTTCAGATGTGAGTGCTCTAGTTGCTTTCTTGGTATCAGATGAGGCCAACTATATAACGGGCGAGAATTTTGTTGTAGGAGGCGGAATGGCTTCCCGTTTATAAGAAAAACTTTAAATACCTATAATTATAATTAAACTCAGCTTTATATATTTTTTAAAATAACATATATATGCTATCTGTTTATTTTTATTAATAATAAAATATTATCTAGAAATTAGAGAATGCAGTGAATTTATTTATAACACACACTAATTGTGGTTTTGTTAGTGGGATATTTGGAGCTGATTACTGTAAGCAGTTGAATAACAATCAAATTTTAAAAGAACAGTGAAAGGAAATAAAAAACACCTAAATTCAAAAAAGAAGTAAAATTTGAAAATATGTGTTTAACAAAAACTTCACGCTCACTACTCTGTAACTACCTCTATCCAAAAGAGAAGAAAATAACATTCACATTTTCAGGTTTTTTCAACTAGAAGACGAAGAGAAAAAATTTACATGTCCTATGTGGGGGGTAAAATTCTCGAAATTTATGGGGATGAGACAACATGTGGCTAAGTCTCACCCTATAGAATATAATGCCGAAATGGAGGCTGAAGCCACAAAAAACCCTAAATGGTCGGCACAGGAAGTATTAGATCTGGCGCGGGCTGAGCTCCGATATACCGGTCGGTCAACAAATAAATATCTGATAGATATATTTCCGAATCGAACACTGGGAGAGATAAAACGCAAAAGACGCAGAAATTCGTATCAGGCCTTGTTGGCAACGATTAAAAATGACATCGAGGAAGCTGGAGGTACCATGTCCCAAGTCCCTCCTCCATCTCCGCAGTCACCACTTTTACCTGGTTCTAAATGCGATTCTCCCTACGGCTCTCAACTTACAGTTGAATACCCCAGTATTTTAGCACCCAGCCCATACTCTCCAAATAATCTTTTCGAGGTGTCATTCCTTTGTAGGCAAGACAATATATATAATATATTCTGTTTCTGGTTAGGGAACCTTCATCAGTTGCGCTTCCCACAATTGAATGTCCTCTCGAACACTTCTTAAGTCTTAAATTTGAAGACGCTAGATGTAAGACCGACATCTAGGATTTTCGAGAGAATTAGCACACAGAGGTTCCGAATCTGGAGCCGTTCCGTGTAATTGCTGTTCTCCCTTAACTCCTAGGACAGAATGTCAACAATATATATTATATATATATATATATATATATATATATATATATATATATATATATATTGTTTCTGGTTAGGGAACCTTCATTAGTTGCGCTTCCCACAATTGAATGTCCTCTCGAACACTTCTTTATGTATTTGATACATTTCGTTAAATTTGAAGACGCGAGATGTAAGACCGACATCTAGGATTTTCGAGAGAATTAGCACACAGAGGTTCCGAATCTCGAGCCGTTCCGTGTAATTGCTGTTCTCCCTTAACTCCTTAACGAAATGTAACAAATACATAAAGAAATGTTCGAGAGGACATTCAATTGTGGGAAGCGCAACTGATAAAGGTTTCCTAACCAGAAACAATATATATATATATATATATATATTGGCTTGCGTACAAAGGAATGACACCTCGAAGAGAGTATTCAATATCTCTGACTGGTGAAGTAACCTGAAAATTTTATCGTGACATTCTTTACATAAATGTTTTATATAGGTTTAACAGAAATTTTTAAAACATAGATTGGGTATTAGAAGATATACCCTTTAAGTCTATATATTTTGTAAAATGTTAAATACAAAAATTAAAAACAATTAAATATTTTGTAATTTTGAGTTTAGGATCCATTATCTAAGAAACAAATGAATGAAGTTGAGTTTGTACAGACACCCTTTGCTCGATTTGCACCTGTCTTATTTGTGGTTCGTTGCTCTTTTTAGGGTTCCATATAAACAATATACGGATACCCTTATAATATATTTTTTTCATATTAAAAAAAAATTAATTAAAAAGATGTTAACGAAAATATACCAAAATTTACCCATCCCCCCCCTTTATCTCCGAAACTATAAAACGTAAAGTTTTGAAAAAAATTAGGTGTAGGGTCTGACCTGAAGTTTACTAGAAAAATAAGAAGAAACCTCTACTTTAATTAAACGGAAAATGTAAAATTAAAATTGTTTCTAACCCATCATGTTATATATCAAATGAAAGGGCTCATTATGACAAAAACAAATATATTTTTTCATATTTTTAAAATAAATTAATTAAAAGATTAACAAAAATATAAAAAAATCACCCATCCCCCCCCTTATCTCAGAAACCAGAAGCTGGAAAATTTTGAAAAAAAATTGAGGTATAGCCCCTCACCTGAACTTTACTGGAAAAATAAAGAGAAACTCGTAATATTCATTTTGGGGGGCAAATTAGAGAATTAAATAGAAAATAAAAAATTATAATTGTTTCTAACGGATCATGTAATATATCAAATGAAAGGGCTCATTATGACGAATACAATTATTTTTTTAATTTTTTTGCAGTAAATATTTGAAAATATATTAAAAAAATATTTAAAAAAATTAACCATTTCCCCCGTTATTTCCCAAACTATAAGACCTACATTTTTTTGTTTACAGGAAAAATATGAAGAATTCCCTAATATTAATATTGGGGGCCAAATTATAGAATTAAACGGAAAATAAAAAAAATATATTTTTTTGACGCATCAGATATATATGTTTCATATTTTTTAAATTAATTGTTTACAAGATATTAACATAAAGATATAAAAAAAATTCATATCTCGCTTTATTTCCGAAACTATACTACCTAAAATTTTGAAAATAATTAGGGGTACTGGGGCTCAATTTATAAGAAAAATTATTAGAAAACCCCCATAGTAATTTTAGGGACAAATTATACATTAAATGGATGGTTATCTTCCACTGAAGGCACCATTCCGCTAAATCCTCAGTGGCTTGCTGCAGCCGCCTTAAGGCTGGCTCGAATCAAAAAGATTGGCATCATATGGCGGTGTTGTCCGCGAACTAGACAGACAGGACTGCTCCTTGGGGATCCCCTGCCACGGTGGTCCGGTATCTGGAGTGCTCTTGGCCTACTCGTACTCTACTTCGATGTCTCAAACAGGAGCCCACTAGCTGGATGATGTTAGTAGAAAATCTTAATTGCGCTATCTTGACCAATAGTCCGTCATGCCATGCTCAGTCGAAGGCTTTTGCTACATCTACGAAGATGAAGGTTGTTCGTCGATTCCGGTTTGAGTCCGTCAGAGGCGTATTCTATAAGGCCTAGAACTTGCTGTTCGGTGGCGTGACGATGTCTGAATCCAAATTGCTGGAATCATGTTCAGTTCATCTATAGTCTCTTGGAGACGATTCCCGAAGATGCTTTCTGCTACTTGACCCATGGCTGATAGTAGACTAATAGGGTGACAGTTTTATGAAAAAGTACTGTCCTTATTGGCCTTTAACAGCATGATAATGTCGACAGGCTTCCATCTCTTCGGGTAGTATCTAAGTCTTAGCATTGCGTTGATGATATATGTCAAGGAAACGACAGTCTTCCAGGTGAATCGTTTGACTATCCTGATGGATATACGATCATGTCTAGGTGCTTTTCATTGCTTGAGTTGTCTGATCTGGTCCCGTACCTCTTCCGAGGTCGTGGTCCAGATCGGTGGGATGTCATCTTGGTTCCTGATCCTTCTGGGTTTCTTTCGATTAGGAGTTCGTGGTCGTCGTTGCCATCGTCTTGTTAGTACAGTCTACACTCCCTCTCTAGGCTGTCAGCGACTGCTTCTGCCTTTTCAAGGTCGGAGTAGACTAACCCTGCTCGCCATGAAGTAGAGGTACTGAACGCCTATCCGTTCTCAGGATTTTTTGCAGATTCCAGAAGCCTGTTTTTTTCGAGTCCAGTTGCTCCAGGTAACCATTCCATCGATCTTTGTAATGCGTTCTTAGAGCTGCCGTCACTGCCCGATTCAATGCGTTGTTTTTCTCTAGGATTAGCTCTGGAAGGTTGGCGTACTTCTTGTTTCTGTGTTTTCGGATACTACGAGTGCTGGCTTCCAGAGCTGCATTGATTCCATCCTCGAGGAGTTGGATCGCCGCTTGGCCCTCTTCCCTACTCTCGATCACAGGGATTGGTCTTATTGTGCAGTCCTGGTTCCTTTGAAATTGGTCCCAATTCACCTTCTGGAAACGTTGCTCTTCTTCGTCTTTCTGCTCGGCTGGATCCTGTTTATAGAGGATAAGCAGGATCGCCGGGTTGTGGTCCGTTGATCCCTCTTGGACTGTATGGATGTCAGCAAGATGTGTCGGATTCTTGATGACTGCGATATCTTGTACATCGTATCGTCTGTTTATGTCGTGAGGGTAGTGTGTATGTGAGAGAGGCCCTATGCCTGTTACGTATCCGCATAGCCTCGCGCCGTTTCCGTTTATGGTCATGCTGTTCCACTGAGGTGATTTGCAGTTCATGTCACCAATGAGTGTTGGCGATCTGGCAATAGAGCGTCGAAATCAACATCCGAGAACCCAGGGTTTGGAGGTATGTATACTGAAACAATGGAAACACTATGATTATTAGTCATACTTACCTGAATGCCCGCTGCTTCGGCCGATGTAAGGTTATCTGGGGTCAGGATTCTGTAGTGTGGTATTGTTGTTCTTCACGAAAAAGGTTGTTCCCCCTCCTCTGGCATTCCTGTCGTTCTATAAGTGGAGTATCCATCGATGTTGAAACGCTTGCCTTCTGATAGCCTTGTTTCCTGGAGTGCCACGACATCTATGTTACTTCCAGTAAAAAATTCACCCAGTTCGTGTAGTCGGGTTCTCGCTCCTTGTATAGTACACGAAACTATCTTTGGCCTTTTTCATATCTATTTTACAGCGTGAGTAATTGTGGAATTAAGTTAATATTTCTACATTTTGGAATATATCTTACAAAACTTTATATATACAAGGTGTTTTGTAGAAGGTTCGCCAAATTTGGAGGGCAGATAGGTGGGCTCATGTGCTATATTATGTAGCCCATATAATATGTAGATATCTTAGGGTTTTTTATTTGTTTATTTTTTTTTTCTTAATTCTCTGATTTTTACATTTGAACTGTTGTACCTTTTTTATTTTTCACTGCATTTTCACCAAATAAACTTTAATCTAATCTATGATGTTTGTTTGCTCATCTGCATTTGATATTTGACACAAATAATTGGTTGAAAAAAATATATGAGTCCACAAATGGCGAGGTTCCATAAAAAAGTGATTAAGTTAAACACTTTGTCACTTTACAAATTAATAATAATAGAAGCACATCGAGAACTTCAAATGCTTACAAAAACTGCTCTACTTCAACCCCTTTCCAACGATATAACACACGCATTTTTAAAATAATCAACATCATAATAAAATTTGAAATTGTAACTTACAAGGCTAGAACTACAAAAAATAAAACATACATCAAGTTGCAATAATTTGTTATAAATTTTGTTCAAACCGGCTTCTACCGCTACGGATGCAATCGCGACACCTTTTTTGGACTCCTACATTATTAGCCTCTAGTCGCATCTCATCCCATATTATTATAACATTTATTCTTTCTCTTATCTGCTCTTTGGTTTCTATTTCTCTCTCAAAAACCAGTTGCTTGGTCCGTCCACATACATAAAAATGAAAGGGAGTCAGGTCTGGCGACCGTGGAGGCCTTAGTATAGTTAGTATAGTTCTCTCAATTCACGCGTTTGTGAATGTAATCTCCAGTTCGCCTATAATGTGCTGCACAGTCAACTTTTTTGAATTTATTGGTCTGTCTTCCAATGAGATTTCATCTAATAAAATTAATAAATCGTTCATTAAAAATTCGTCATTTACGAGATATAAAGACACCAAGGAGCAGCTAAGGGAAATAATCAATGTTGCGTTCCAAACAATGCGGGATGATCGATTTTATTAGATGAAATACCATTGGAAGACAGACCAATAAAATAGGTCAAAAAATTCGAGTAAAAATCTGAGAATTAAGAAAAAAAATAATAATACAAACCGTTATTTATCTAGATGTTATATGAGCTACATAATATAGTACATGAGCCCACCTATCTGTCCTTCATGTTTGGCGAACCTTCTACAAAACGCCTGTCTAGTACGTTATAGACGAACCGTCAGAGAGCTCCTGAACATTTCATTCCCAAATGCGTGGATTGAGAGAACTGGCCCTATACTGTGGCCTCCAAGGTCGCCAGACCTGACTTCCTTTGATTTTTTGTATGTCGACGGGCCAAGCAACTCGTTTATGAGAGAGAAACAAGAGAAAGAATAAATTACTTTCCAATGCTTGGAATATATCGTTGGAAAGGAGTTGAAGGAGAGAAGTTTTTGTAAGCATTCGAAGTTCTCGATGTGATTCTGTTTTTTTTTCTAATGTGATAAAATGTTTAACTTCATCACTTTTGTATGGAACCTTGCCATTTGTGGACTCATATAATTTCTCAACCAATTATTTGTGTCAAATATCAAATGCAGATGAGCAAACAAACATCATAGATTAAATTTAAGTTTATTTGGTGAAGATGCAGTGAAAAATAAAAAAGGTACAACAGTTCAAATGTAAAAATCTGAGAATTTAGAAAAAAAAAATTGAAAAAAAAACAAAAACCGTAAGATATCTAGATGTTAAATGGGCTACATAATATAGCACATGAGCCCACCTCTCTACCCTCCAAGTTTGGCGAACCTTCTACAAAACACCCTGTTTATATATATATATATATATATATATATATATATATATATAAAATTTTGTCAAAAATACTATAGATTCTAATTATTATGAATCGACTTAAAATGGACGTTGTCTTTAATAATTATGGCCAACTGTATATTATCAAATTTTAATATTATTTTTTTAAAACTTACCATGTTTATTCTGATGATTCATTCAAGATAAATATTTTTTGCCAAATTTTCTCAATATTCTGACAGAAAAAATTATGTAACAGTCTGTAAACAAAAATGCCCAAGCATCTTTGAGATACCTATTACTCCAGTCATTATATACATCTGGAAATGCAAATGAACCGAGAAAGCAATTTTTTTATATAACGTGGGGGTGCCTAGAAAAGCTTAACTTGAAATTGTTGACCAAGATTTCCTATGTGGGTTTCCGCCATCTTGAAAACAGTGGTAAAATTGGTTTCTTGACAGTAACTGGGCTATCCGATTAAATACGAAAATTTTGGTGTGATAGTATACTTTTTTGTAGCATTTTTTATGCTCTACAATTTTCGCGTATGATGCATCGTTATCGAGATATCGATTGAAAAAACACAAAAATTTAGAACATAAAATTTTTATTATTTTTTTGGGCAAACATTATAATCGATCTATTGGTTTTAATCATCAGACTTGCACAGGACAAAAAAATATATTTTTTCGCAAACACGCAAAAGGAAATACGCCGGCAAAGCTGTACCGTCAGAACAGTTTCAAACACGATAAGTCAGTTCTTGTGAACAATCTTTTAATTCAGGCTTTTAGCGGTTGCGATACGACATTGTCTTTTTATAACATTGGAAAGTCGAAATTTATTAACACTCTCGAGAAGAATCCGAAGCTACGGTCATCGCTGGAATTATTTAAACTAGAAAAGGTCGATCGGGAGGTCTCAACTTGCGCCGGAGAGCAATTCCTCATTGCCCTATATGGCGGTAATGAGCAGGAAAAATCAATTAATATTTTTCGATTCCAGCGCTTCGCAAAGTCAATGACTGCAAAAAATAAAAATATAATATATATGTCGGAGATAACCAAATAGTTGGTTTCTCAAGTGGCGAAGGTCTAAAGACTATATAGTTTGTATTATCAGAAACAGGATATTTATGCTTTCGTACTTTTGTTTACGATTATTGCGTTTATTATATTTTATTACAAATTTGCCAGCTATGGATCGTGGGTGATTTACAATCAGAATCACCCGGCGAGCTGTTGATTACGTGATAGACGGTGAGTCAGGTGTTATACACGGTGTTTGGCATGAGAATCATATCGAAATGAACGAGGGGAGTTCTGTTCGAACTTCGAGCGAGGTGAGATCATCGAGGGCCGTCGCGTAATCAGGATCTCGTCGCGGTTCCGAGTAGACCACTTTGTGTACCAATTTAGATTAATAATATCATATCGCTACGCCGATCCAACTTCTGTTAGGTGGCACCCAAGATAAACTGATCATCAACATTATCTATTGTTCGTAAAGTTTGAAACTCCAGTGGTGGATCATTATGGTGCCTTCGGTCAGTTTAGTGTGATTATTGTTTGTCGAATAAATGTTTAACCCACATTTATTCCCTTTTGGATCAAACCCGACATTCCCCCTTGGATTAAACCCCGACATATATAATAATAAAATGAATCACCTAGCATTACTCCCACCAACGAAAAATGATGACCGCCAGCACATTTCCTGGATGAATCTGCAGGTGCAAACCTGGCTCGGATTTTTCAGATATCCTCAGGAATGGGGTTGGCGACATACTAATCACGGGCTTGAACCAGTCACCAGCACAGCCAAACCTGCTCCGTCTGAAATTTTAAAACTTATTTCGTGCAAATGTAAAGGAACTGGTGAGGTTTCTTGTGGGTGCATAAAAGCAGGAATTAGTTGCTCCTTTATTTGCCTGCATTATAGTGGGCAAACATGCTATAAGGTCGCCAGCGTCAACATTTTGTTTAACGAAGACGATGATAGAGATGATGATGATGATGATGCTTCGAAGATATCAACATCGTTTCCAGGGTTTCAACAACTCGAAGAGTGTATGAAGAACGAAGAACTCCAGCTTAGACTATCGAAGCGGCAAAAAAATAAAAAAAGTCGACCGTTCATTTTCTTGAGTGCACAAAGAAAGTTCGTTAAAAACCTTCAAATGTGTTTTTGTATTCCATATGCATTTATTTTGTGCCGAAATCATTTCTTGAAAATAGTTTTATTCATTTTAACGTGTGTGTTTGTATTAATGTACTGTAAAACCTTTTATTCGTTTGAACGTGTGCTTTGTATTTTTATTTATCACAAAAATTTATTGTAAAACCTTTTATCTGTTATAACGTGTGCATACAACCGAAGTACGAAATATATGGACAAAATATGTAATCCGCCTTTCATTTTTTTACTGCCTAAACAAATTATTTGTTTAATAAATTCCATGTATGTGATCCATAAACTGCTGCTTTATTTATTTATATTATATAATATTAGTTCCTTGAACAACCTTCCATTTTATTTGACGTGTAGATACAACTAAGTGAGCGGCTCGCTTTGCGCTGAGCGCGGACTCACCGAATTTGCGGCCGGCTGGAGATTTTTTGTCAAAAAAATAAAATAAAAAACTAAATTGTAGGTCTGAATACGCTCTAAAAGTTTCTCTCGGCGATTTTTTCGAGATTTATCACCAAAAAAAATAATCGCAAAAAACATGTTCTAAATTGTGGAAAATAAAAAATTCTACAAAAAAGTATTCTAATAAAATTTTCGTATCTCATCGGATAGCTGAGTTATTGTCAAAAAACAATTTTACCACTTTTTTCAAGATGGCGGAAAGCCCACATAGGAAATCTTGGTCGACAATTTCAAATTAAGCTTTTCTAGGCACCTCCACGTCATATAAAAAATTTAGCTTTCTCGGTTCATGTGCATTTCTAAGCCGTTTTTTCCGACGAAATGAATGGACAATATAAGGCATCCACTCTACGCCACTGCTAAATCTATAGACAGTGGCACATTTTGTTAGGTTTCATTCATGTATATCGTATATGTGTATCGTGGTTCCAATTATAATTCTTAGTAAAAACCACGAAAACTGAATATACGGTTAACAACTTCAGTTTGGTTACGTAGAAGTTCTTGAATTTCATGAGTTACTACCTCATTCATTTTGTCAATATTAAAGTTTGCTTTTTTCTTTATGTATCGGTAACCGGACCACTTTTAAATGTTATTTAAATTGTTATTAATTTTTAATTTCCTAACGTTGTAAAACAAGTTATATCAATTATTTTCTAGTTTATAATAAGATAATGCACTCCATTAATACTTCGAAATTGAGAAAATCCAGAATTTTCCATATAAGTAGTTTGTATATCCCTCGTATGTTTACAAGCGGATCGATGCGCATGGCAAAAAATTCTATGCAGATTGTAATAAGATTTAATCACTGTAAATAATAAAAATAATACATGTTAGATGTGCTTATTAACACAATTTGACAATAATATTACATATGACTCCTAAAATAATTTATGCCTCTTTATTACTACATCGAATTGCAAGAAAGTGTTGCTGATTCGATAGAAAAAAAGGTTTCTACATCGACAACGCGCCCTGTCGTTGGAATTGCAAGTACGGAATTGTCAGTGTTCGGTCGTATGATATGCTCAAGGTGTGACTTTAGTGTGAATTCAGTTGAATGGAAGTGATTTATTAGAAATAAACTGATGATTCAAAATAATTCTTAGCTGTTGCGGGCGAATTTGATGGATCCTGCAATCACCTGGTTACAGCCAGAGCAAGAGGGTCCAGCAAAGCAACAGTGGTGTCGTTTTTGGCAAACTCAACAAGAACTTGACAATATGAATCTAAAAGACGCTGACAACGAAGGAGAAACTATCACTAATGGTTTTAACACTCACAATAACTCTGTCATGAACGGCAAAGGTGATAAATCAGTGACATATACTAACAGAAGGAGACGGGATAATAGGTTCATACGGCCACCAATGAGGAATTATGCCGGTGAGCACGGTGGATGCCCGTGGAGGCCTCTTAAGTTTCAATACCAGAGGGGCATATTGGGGTGAGTTTTCCCATAGTGAAAAACGTGTTTTCCTAACCAAAAAATTTCTTAAATTCTGGAGATTCAAGTTAATTCGAATTAATGACATTAGATGGCCTTGGATGCGGTAATATTTTTTTGACATTGACCATTTCTAAATTAGATCATTTATTTAAATATTATTAATTACTTTCTTCATTACGATGATTCATATAATGCCCCGGTAAACATTCATACTAAAGATTAAAAATGTCTTGAGTAGTTTAGTGCTATTTTTTTGGCCTAAATTTAGACTGGATTAAATTTCTGCAGTGCAGCACTATTTACTGATTACTTTATCCCTGATCCTTTTATATATTATGCAGTTTTTATTCAAATATAATTTTGTGCAAGATATTCTAAATCTTACATACATCATTATGTTTTCTTATATGTTTACCTACAAGTAATTAGGTATTATAAATTATGGTGATGGATTTGTAAATTATGTTATATACAGAATAAAATAACCTACTGTTGTGCATAGCGTTCTTAATTCAGACATTTCTGTGAAACAAGTATCAATGTATACTTAATGACGTATGAATGAGCCTCAAAAGATTAATATAATAATTGTTGGCATGACAAGGAGCTTTTCTTCTATTGATAGTCATAATTTTTAAACAGATTGAGGAGGATTCATTTTGTGTGTTCAGATGGACTTGCACCCTTCCAATACATTCAGTAAAATAAAATTGTCCTGTCCCAAAATAAAAGCATGAAGACCAGTAATTGTTTATGAATTAACTATTTTCAAGGACATTACATATCTATACACTCTGAAAAAGATATTTTAGAAAAAAGTATGTTGTTTTTGAGGTTATTTAATTATCTGTTTTTGTGAGAGCACATACTGAGTCAGTTCCAGGGGGGAAATAAACCAATATGTCTCTAGTAATGTTTATAAAGAGATGTTTATTTACTACAGATGAACATACATACCTATTGCTTTATGGCAATATATATCTTACTTCAGTAATTTTTATTAAAATATTCCTAAATGCAGTTTTTTGCAACTTGTGTTTTGTTGTTTCAAAGTACTGTAACACATATACCTACCACTGAATACCAAAACTAGATGTATTTTCACAATAGTAGTTGGTGGCTGCAAAATTTAGTAAGGTTTTCATTTCCATGTACCTCTTCACTTATTTCTTCTTTGTTGTCTTTTACTCTGTTTCTGTATTCCATTAATACTAAGACTTAAATCTACTTTGCTTATCTCCAATTAGCAACTGGCCCATCATCTTATAAAGTATCCACATTAGGCCTAGTTTCTTGTACAATTATTTGATTAAAGTTGGATGAAATGGGGAGAATGCAACATCCTTTGAAATCCAATCTGGAAGAAACTGTCCAGTGCACCAACCTGAGAGATGATATAATGCAGCAATTTATTTTTACAGAATTACTACTTTTTGGATAACATATTGATCTATCAGCTGCTGTTGAGGTTTGAACTTGTTTTGATCTAGCCATCACTTGTTCTAGTTCTATTTGATTTTGGAAGCCTGGAGCATTGTCTCTTCTTGAATCCACAGAAAACTCCTATGACTCCACTTTTCTATTAGTTCTTGTAGCAAATTGGCAGACAAAGATTCTTGAAGTCTGAAGCATTTTTAGTTTTACCACCAAATTGAATGAATATTGTCCAGTAGCATTTGACCATGACAAAATGGTGATTCTATCTTTACAGATAGCTGGCAGGAAAGTTAGCTGAAGCTATGTTCCCATTATGTATAAGAACTACAGGTAGACTAGAAAAGAGAGAGTGATAATATAGATAAAGGCAGTATTAGCTATTATGTTTCTTTTCATTGGAATATAGTTATGTTGAAAATAATTGTTGAAAATGTCATTGACTTGTTTCAATTTAAGCACATATTATCAAACTGTGATCTCAAAATATTCATTTAATTTTTTTATATCATTTATTCTGTTTTTTGAATTTTACATGTTTCTGTTGAACTTTTAAATATATTCAGGAATAATTAAACTGGCCATTTTGTTAAGCAACAATAAATAAAAATTATTTTTCCACACTTTTCATGTGTGTATAAATGAACTAAACTGTTATTATTTATTTCCAGATTACATCAGGAAATTGAACATTTTTACCGTTATATGAGCCCCACTGAAGCTGAACACCAAATACGAGCTGAAGTTGTTGCACGGATTGAGAAAATCATTCTTTCAAAATGGAGTGAAGCCAAAGTGGAAATATTTGGATCATACCGAACTGGACTTTATCTACCCACAAGTGATATTGACTTAGTAGTTATAGGTAAGAACAGTTTCAAAAAAATCATTTTACATATAAAAAATAATGATATTATGTTTTTATATGTCTTCAGTTCTTTACCTGTTTTTTTTATTTTGTTGTTGACAATTAAAAACATTTATATTAAATTTAAGAAACATAACACTGTAAAATGTCCCCTATATCATTCATTTAAAAAATCTAAAGCATTATCCATTTATGAGCGATTATATTTATATATTTAGTGGTCATAAAATAATACATGAAACATTAATTAAAATCATATATTTGCAACCCAATTAAAGAATTCAATTCCATTTCCGGATTATTGATGTGTAGCCCTGGGATTAGACAATGTCAGTGGTTCCGAAACTTTTCCAGTTGTCGGCGCACTTAAGGTTTTTTGACACAGCACCCTAGTTGTGTTCTATGAAGTGTTGTTTGTTACTTACAATATAGTGTCATAGCTAGGTGTCAAAGTTTTGTCAGAAATTATTACTTCAGTATCATGTATTAAATGTAATTTTGTGTCATTTTTTTCTATTTGTATTGATCTCTAAAAAAATCAGACTTATCAGAAAAATTCTACTTTGGTGTGCCTGAGCTGGATTCTCCTCAGATCTAGTATTGTCTTCATAACAGTTTCAATTTCCAAAGCAGGAAAAAGAACTGCATTGCACTTCTCTATGCCATTGGCAACCTTTCCTAGATACAGGTCACATTAATATTTTGATAAAACTATAGGTGGGTGTTGAACTTTTCCCTAAATTCCTCAGATACATCTGACTGGGCTAGATTTACCAAATGTTGAATTTCAACTGGAAATTTATGCAAGTTGTCCCCAAATTTTTACAGTCATATAGTAAGTGGAATTTGGTAAACTTGGTTTAAGGATTGGTTGCCTTTCTTTCTATCAATTAATATATCACTTGTTCTAGTAGGATGATGATGAAGTCATTGTAGAGCAGAGCTTCACAGTGAAATCAGAAATTATGAAGCATTTTCATGATCATCACCCCATTCATTGGTTATGGTAACTGCTTCCTACTAGTGAAAGTGCCACCAAACATGTGATTTTTCACAAGAGGACACTTGGCAGATACTATACTTTG
This sequence comes from Octodonta nipae, assembly GCA_034190945.1. Taxonomy (NCBI): domain Eukaryota; kingdom Metazoa; phylum Arthropoda; class Insecta; order Coleoptera; family Chrysomelidae; genus Octodonta; species Octodonta nipae. The sequence goes on from CM067220.1 coordinate 104,393,912, forward strand.
ACAATTTTCTCTCATATCTTTCAGACTGTTTGAATTGACTATACTGTGAACTTTGGTTTCGACTTTGTCAACTTTGTCTTTCACACAGTTGATTTTGGTTTCAATACTGTGCATTAGTAATTAAAATTGAGTTTTTACCTGATTGTTTTAAATATTTCCTGAATTTGTTCTTCTTAGATATTTAGTTCTTCATGATGGTTTCTCTTTAAAACTTTAACAAAGATTTGTTCTTCATCTTGTTCCTTTTCTTATAATGATGTCATTAGATTTTGTAATTCACCATCTCATTATTTATTTTGTAGACAAATTCAATTTTCTTTCCACACCAAATACCATGACCTTACCATTTAGTTCTAAAAAACTCTTCTGACACCAAGAATTAAGTAGATACTTGTATTTGAGTCCTTTAATTTGCACTCGAGAGCTCTGATTTAAAATATTTTACTGTATTTATATATCTTCATCGTCGATCATTCTTTTTGTCGGACAGTGGCATGCCAGACGGCTAGTGGTGGAGTGTGTAATAATACATATGTTTGCTATTAAGTTTTCTTGGGTGCTCATTTATCTTATGGGTGGATATTTTTTCTTATTAGGTACTTAGTATAAATTAGTAAATTCTTTCTAGCCAGCAAAGTGATTCGTTTTCTGTTTGAGTTTTGTTCAGATAATAGCCAATATTCCATATTTTTTATTCCAGGAAAATGGTCTAGTTTACCACTACGCACTCTTGAACAAGAGTTTTTAGAAAAAGACATTGCTGTGGAAAATAGCATAAAAGTACTTGATAAAGCGTCGGTACCTATAGTAAAACTCGTTGATAAAAAGACTGATATTAAAGTGGACATTTCATTTAACATGAGTAATGGTGTTAAATCGGCTGAACTCATTAAAAAATTTATTGATACATTTCCAGTGTTACCAAAATTAGTGTATGTACTGAAACAATTTTTGCTAGAAAGGGATCTTAATGAAGTTTTTACTGGTGGTATTTCAAGTTACAGTCTAATACTGATGTGCATTAGCTTTTTACAATTACATCCGCGTCAAGATGGCGTTAGGAGCAACACGAATTTAGGAGTGTTACTTATAGAATTTTTTGAACTTTATGGTAGAAAATTTAATTACATAAAAACAGCGATAAAAATAAGGGATGGTGGTAAATACATTGATAAAGATGAGATGCAAAAAGAGATGATTGACGGCCATAGACCTAGTATGTTGTGTATCGAGGATCCACTTCAACCTTCCAATGATATTGGCAGAAGCAGTTATGGCGTTCTCCAGGTATGTTTTTTAATATAGATATTTATAATTGAACAAAATCAGAATGATTATATTGATTATATATATATATATATATATATATATATATATATATATGTATTAGGTGGTTTCCGGGAATTCATCCGCGTAGTTGATAACTGATCCCTGTCGGGATTGATGGTAAAAATGACGACGTTTCGGCAGAGTCACTTCTGCCCTCTTTATGTCGGTTCGCATAATTCTCGTAGCCTACGCTACGCGGATGAATTCCCAGAAACCACCTAAAACATATATATATATATATATATATATATATATATATATATATATATATATATAAGTTTTCGCGGGCACTAAATGTTTTAGGTGGTTTCCGGGAATTCATCCGCGTAGTTGATAACTGATCCCTGCCCGGATCGATGGTAAAATGACGACGTTTTGGCAGAGTCACATCTGCCCTCTTCAGGTCGGTTCGCTTAATTTTCGTAGTTTTCTGCTTTCGCTTCTAGTTACTCGAATAACTAGAAGCGAAAGCAGAAGTCTTAGATGGCTAAAAATCGAAAATTAAATTGAAATTTGATACCTCTTTCTACTTGTTCGTGACAAACGGGACAGACCCACTGGTGAACAATAAAGTGATCATATAAAAGTTTTTCTTTTTACCTTTAGAAGAACAGAAACATAAAAATATAAAATTACTTTGTCAAAAACTACATGTTCTCCAAAAAGTAATTTTCAAGTTCTTTTGCATACTGTTTGTACAATTACAAAGAAATTATAGAATTAATGCAGGCGCTTCTCCTTGTACTTTTAATCTATTTGCTGGGCTATTTAAAGGAAAATAAGCACATTTGCTCTCTCTATTTATTTTATTATTGTTGTTATTGAACACCTAATTTTTATTTCAGGTCAAACGAGCATTTGAACACGCTTATATTGTTCTGACCAATGTTATTCATCCTTTATCGTTGGGTACCAATTGTACATATCAGTCGATATTAGGCAGAATAGTTCGGGTTAAAGAGAAGGTGATACAACAAAGACAAAGAGTTGAAGATACAATACGGCAGAGACCATCACGGTCGTCAAGTACTGGTTCGACGTCCAGTGCAGAAGACAGTGGTGCCAGTTCAGAGGTAAGGGGAATAAAAATGAAAGAATCAATGCCTTTATTTTTTAGTTTTGTTTGTTAGTTATGGACCATTTATTGAGGCATCCTCTAAAAAACATGATTAGTTGAAACCTGTCAAAATAATTATTGATTAAAAATTTTCTGAATGATCACTTCTAATTATATTGAGTTTTTGCCTCAACATTATTTGCTTTTAACATACAAATACGACAATTCTGGAGAATAAAAATTAGGGTTACTTGAATTTGTGCATTCTATGCACTCTCATAGTGTTATCGCTATTGGAATTTTTCGTGTCCTTGATAATCTTCATTCTTAGTATCTTGTACAATTTGATATATTCTATATGTTGCGTTAGTACCACTTTTCTTTTAAATCTCTATCTCTAGCTAGGATTTTTTGCTAAAGTGGTTAAGTTGTCATCAGAATGGGCTGAAGCACGCTCAACTATCTGTGATAGATCATTACTGAAAATTATAAAAAATATCAGATCAAGAACGAACCTTTGTGAGTTCCTAATAGTTGTCGTAGCTTGACAGCTGTACATATTTTAAATTTTTATCATCTGTACTCTACCAGAAAAATAACTTTTAATTTGATCTAGGCTTATACTCCTTACTGCTTATTTCTCTAATTTGTTGGATAGTATTTCATGAATATCATAGTCAAATTTTTAGTGATATTAATGAAGGTGGTAATTACTGGTTTACTTTTGTTGAATCTTGCATGTAGGTGTTGCTATAGGTTTGTGATAGCTTCTGGTGTACTTAAACTCTTTAAAAAATTCTTCTTTTGAATATATTTGATAACGTTGTTAATAATGAGATTAGCCTGTGAATATTTGAAATATTCCATCATCAAAATACAGATTTATTATATTAGCCAGAGGCTTAGTAATGTATCCAACTAAACATTACAATACTTTTGCATTTATTCCATCCTGCCAGTTTGGTTCTCCAGGTTTTTAATTTTTTTTCTGTAACTTTTGCGAAACTTTTACCTAGAAACAACTTTTTTGTGGATATGATTTTATATTTTCTTTTATATTTTTAGTTAATTCTACACCTATTATGGAGAGAAAATCAAAGAAATAAAAAATTATTTCTTTGATTTTCCTTGTGACTTCATTTATGATGTTCTATTTAATTTTTGTTACCTCATGTTCTAATTCTACAATTTTAGTTAAATTTGGGAGCGTTTGGCGATTCTATGTTGCTTGATGTAGTGTAGTCTAATTTTTGCCTTCCTCACAATAATTGAGACAAACTGGTTTGCTGGCAGGACTATGGTAGTATTTCGAACGTTTAGTGGTTCTACATATTTAGGGTTCTGAAGCGCACCTTACTTTCCTACTTTAATGCAGGTTACTAAGAGGTAGTCGAACTCTCTGTACTGATTTATGTCATTTATCAGAGTCATATTATAAAAACAGGGTCCTGGTTGGGATTCGACCCAATCTAGAACTCGTTAGCGGCTTTCGAATTTGAAGAATCTTAAAATTTCCAAAAGTTAATTATTGTTTAAGAATTTATATATATATTATATTTATATTATTATTTATTCATAATCTCTTTGTAAAAAAAGTTTTCAACTTGAGTTTATTTACACATTGTACTATGCTGGTATTATATAGGGAAATAAAATAGCATGTGACCTTTTTTTAATAAAAAGGGATAGTCCTTGAATATCTTTGTATAGAAAAGTAAAATTTTATAAAAACAAATACTTGTGATCATTGAACTAACTAAAATAAATTGATGCTTTCCATTAACTAATTACATTTATTGTCCACAGGGTTCAGATCTTCCGTCACGTGACAACTCGCCAAATATGAATTACAATTCTCAACGGCAAACTCCACAGAAAGGAACGATGACGTTTATGAACAAAGACCGTTTTAAGAACAATCAAAATAGCCACAACAATAGGAACAGCAGTCGCGAGAATAGTCGCAATACTCACATAAACAGTTATAACCAATCAAATACTAATAAACGGAAAAAATCCATGAAACAATAGCAATTTATAATGTGTTACGTAATTATGGAATTCACTGAGTAAGCCGCTAGTTATAGTGAGAATGTCACATCGGTATGTACATATATCTTTAGAATCATTTGTACACATGAATATCGTTTTTGATATACCTAGTGATTTTGGTAACTTTTTACCATTTCCATATAATATTGGATTCTTTATCTATGATGTATTGTTCTATTAGGTTAGTGCAAATTTGAAAAGAAAATTAACAAAAAAAAAAACAGAAAATACAAAAACAAAAATTAAGATATATATTTCTAATTTTTAGTGACTTTAGTATTCTGATGAATTTACTTTGGTCAGAATACAATTTATCGATCATGTCAGCTTTGATTCGTTTTAATATTGTAAATTTGTTTATTAAAAACCAAAAATATATTTAGTAATAACAGCTAACGGTATTAATTGTATATTAATGTACATAATTAGAATTAGAGCAATATGTTACAGATATTAGGAGAAACCACTTTTACAATGACTATATATTTATCCAATTCCAAGTTGTTATCTATTCCATGATGCAGGTAAAGGACATCATTTATCAAAACACTAGGTAAAGTCAAAAAATACATATATATGTTTCAGTTATTTTTGAAACAATTATCCCATTTTTTATATTTGTGGGGCACAGTGGTCATTTTAATATCAATAAGTATTGTACCAAATTGGATTCATTTTTTCAGTGAATAAAACATTTAGATGAGTTAACAGTAATATACACTTCCTAGTTCTCTAGAATGAAAACGATAGTTATATGTATATTAAAAGAAGAAATCTTAAAGAAATCAGTATATCTTTCCTTTCATACTCAACTTTGGCAGTAAAATTATTGCTTATGATGGATGGATCCCTAAAATGTGAATTTAGGATCTTTATCTACAAAATTTAGATATTTAGATATGAAAAATGCGAAAAATGTTGACATTTTGCGAAGTAACGTTTTGGAAAATCAACCTTTACTATTATTGAAATTAGGAATTCTAAAATTCGTTATTTCACTGCAATAGTTGATATTGAGAAAATGAATTACCAAATTGTGGTTTTACAAAATTTGAAGTGTTTACATTTTCAGTATAACATCTCAGTCCAATAGCATCACAACCATTTGGCATCTTGCATTTGTCATTTATCAAATCTAAAATCAGAATTCACCTTAAATAATGTGATAACATTTTGATCTAAATGAAAAAACTCCAAAAATTCTAGATTGGTATGGAAAAATAAGTGCAAGATGTCTACAAAGTTTAGTATGAAAACAAAGGCTTACAATACAAATAAAGTATGTACACATATGTTGTCATCTGTTATTTTATATGTATGACCATATTTCCACCTTTCACGTTGCATTTTCAGTCATTCCTGATTCTATAGTGATTTAATTTTGGCCTATTATTTGCCCACCCTCAAATTGACGTGCTAAATATTCATAAACAGTTTCATTTTAACCTACTTGATCAAATGATTACAAGGAGAACCTATGCCATTGAATCTACCATCAAATTAGAGTATCTTAAAAACCTCTATTTTAGTTTCATCCTTGAAACAAGTATAACTTAACAAATGAATCTAGATATATATTAATTTTAATCCTTTATTACCTTTCATTAAATTACAAAACATTTCACAATTGGCTTTAAATTTATTAGGATCAAATGGACTGTTTGTTGTCTTTTAGAGTCTTCCTTATTCCAAACAATCAAGGATAACCATAAGTAACAGTTAGTTTTTCATTCTAGTGAACAATCCTAGTGTATATTATTTTTCAGTTGACTGCATATTAATCGAAAACAAAAGCACATTCAGATTTTGTACATTACTTTTTTCACCAACTGATTCTACTAAGAGTTATTCAATGAAATTATTGTTAAAACCATCACTTTACTGAATGTTTTGCCAAAAATACGATCTTGCATTTTAGAATTTTATTATATAAAAATGACATTGTGCATATTTGTAATTTAATATATTTAAAACAATGTGATATACTTATTAATTAAGTCAGATATTTTCTGAATCATAACCAGGGAAGTTTGGATATTTTTAGGCAACCCTTGAATTAATTTTATTTATTTTTTGTTTATTTGTTGAAGTGTGTATATTTTACTCAGTTTTCTGACTACTTTATTTTACGAAGGTTTAGAGGCTGACAGGTTCCTTTTTTACTTCAAAACATGGAATGATTTTCCATTAAATCTGAAATGTTAGTAACTATACAGGTTCATCTTGTAAAATGTGGTTTAAACAGTATGTATAAAATATACATCAATAGATGTAGGTGCTAACTAACCAATTTCGATAACGATATCCAACATCACCACAACAATTGGAAAACAATAATTATATCCTGGTCATTAACAAGGTATACTGGTCTACACAAACATTGCCTTTCCAAAATATTTAATAGGGTTATTCATAAAACAATTTTTAAATTGTTTTTGTTTGGCATCCTTATTATGTTCTTGGCCTATATGCAGTAAGAATTAATGGGACTAATACTTAATATAAATCCGGGAGTATAATGCAAATTTTTATTAAAGAATTTAAAACAATAAAAAATTAAAGCTTACCTTAATATACATAAGAGTGATATGGGGGTGTTGAAAAACTTTGTGTTATAAAATATCAGTTCACAGGAAAAACTCAGTAGTCTCAAAATTTTCTCACAACAAAATCTAGATTTGAATGATATTTAAATGTGGAAAATAGAATTGCGATATATGGTTATTTTTTATGAATTATTTTCTCAATAATGTAGTTTGATGAAATATGGTCGGAACATTCTATGTGTATAGTCCAGTTCTAACATGCAAAGATACTGAATAAATACCTTAAAATGGGGTTAATAGAAACAGTTATTAGAATATTTGTATTGTCTCTACTTACTGCAGAAATTTGCTATTTGATATTCTAACATTATCGCTCCACAGTGTGATTAGTTGCTTCGCCCATTCAAACCCGGGAAATTTATATACCGGGTTATTATAAATGATGAACCCATTTTTAAAGATGAGTATTTATTAAAGTACAATTCCGAAATGAACAATCTTTATACCAATGGAAAATATAAGTTTCAAAGTTTTTCTGCAATACATTATAAATATTCCGTCTGCTGCACGGCAAACATGAAGTCACATGGGGTGAGATCAGGAGACCTCGGCCAGAAGTGTAAAGCCGGTTCTTAATTTCCACTGCGCCCTATCCAGCGCTGAGGAAAGGATATATTCAAAAAACTTCTTGGAACCATCATTGCCCGCCGAAACTTTAAAACTTCCTCTTTCCATTGATATAAAGATTGTTCATTTGGAATTTGTACTTTAGTTACAAAGATTTTTTTTAAATGAGTTGTATCATTTACAGTAACCCTATATATTGCAATATTCAACAAGCATTGTTTCTTCAAATGCTATAAAAATTGTCTACATTGTATTTTATATCATTTACAGTGGCTTCCAATATTTTGTATTCATACATCTTTGTTTTGATTAACTGCTGTAGTGGTTTGTGAAAAAAATAAAAAAGCCATGTTAGATTAAATATGAATAACATTTACTGACAATAATATAAATTTACTGAATTTCCAGCAAAGATTTTTTTCAACCTCCTGCATTTGTTAAAAACTAATTATGCCAGTAAAGATTTGATAGATACACCAAATGTAATGTACTTAGTATCCTGCTGTTTAAATTGTTTAAAAACAAAATTATGTCTGGTCATGGAGTATATTTTGATTTTTTCGTTCTATTACCCCATTTCAAGGTTTTGTTTTTACAATTTACCATTTACTTCTTATTTCCTTTTTTTGCCATTTTTAATTTTTTTTAACTCACCATGTTATTTTTTACAGCTTGTTCAAATTCAGTATTTAAATAAAACAAACTCATTGATATTAGATATACACCTGCATTAGATGTTTAGTTTAGAGAAATCAAACAATGCAAATAAATATGTGTATTTAATTTTTACCGCTATAATTCAGATATTAAGAAACGATAACATCTTTTTAATGCATCATAACCTAGAGTTCAACATTTCTGAGATGCATCATAATTAAATAGTTCAGATTCTCATACAAAAATAATCTTTGATGAAAAACGTAACTTCTCACCCGGATAAATATTTTGGGTTTGGGAAGCACTTGTTGTTAAATTATACGCTACATTATTATCAAACTTTTTACTATAACTTCTAGAGAAAACAATAATTAAAATGTTTTGAGCCAGTGACATTAAGAGTTTCCCCTACTACATTTATACAGTTACACCACAGCATCAGCTTTGCCACAAACAGGTTAATGGCGACAGCCCAAATAAATTAGTTTCTCATTATTTTGTAATAGAGATTTACATATAAATAATGGTATACTTGTCAGCCTCTTTTATACCATGGTGTTAAATTTTTTTATTTATTTTGTTCCTTTCATTTGGTAAGGTCAGTTTAAGTCTGATATGGAACCTTTCTCATCATTTTTGTATATACTCTCCCCTTTAGGTTAGATATTTATGTTATCATGTATAGTTTCTTAAGGATGTTATTCTATTTATATATATTTTGTAATATTGAAAGCTTTACATTATTTGTAATGATGTAGACGTAAGTCATTTTAAGTACAAATCCTTGGAGAAAAAATATAAAAAGTTTATGAATAACACAAAAAATATTCTTGTTAAAGCGCCCTGAATATCTGTATAGTGAAAAAATTGTTGATGAAAATATATTTTGTATTATAGGCGCATTTCTGTGTTTTATTCGCTTATCCCATATAACTACTAATACTTATAAACATACCTAATTAAGAACTAAAGAGTTGTTTGTTAAAAAATCTGAAGTTTAATTTTCTTCATATAGTGTTATATTTAATTTTACACTGCTCGAAAAAGGCATCCTCGAAATCAATCTTCTGTAATAAAAACCATCTCTCTGAATAAACAAAGGGCCGACATAAAGTATTTCATAAAAGCACGATTGATGATGAAAAAGTACCGACTTACAAGGCCTTTACTAGACAGAATGGGATCAATCGAGAGAGACTGAGACAGTAATTAAAGGACGGCGTACAGCATAGTGGAGTTCAGTAGATAGCGACGTATTGGAACAGCTGATATCGAAGTATGATATAGTGTAAAAAAAGTAGTGAAATTTAGTTGTGAATAATGCGTTTTAGGAGGAAGTAACATTTCAGGGGAGGGGTTTCACAAAACAATTTATATCAAGACCCCCTCTTTAATTTTCATTAGACAATTAATTACCTCATAAATTTCACTCTGTTATTTAGATAGACCCTGTATATTAGTCTAAATATAATGAGATTACAAAAATTCACCAGAATATCATAAGGTGAAAATTGTATCAACACTGGTTAGCAAGAATTATTTCTTAGAACCAACCTCCCTCAGTTTTCTAAGTTATTGTTTTTCAGCCTACTTATATAATTTAACTCTATTGACTTCATAGACTTCTGTATATTGTTATTTATTATTTTTTCTGTGTTTACTAAGCATCAGGATCCGCCACTGTGACCATCGATTAAATATTCTCCAACTGTGGATTTTTGTCAACTTTTAATAATGTAGTGAAGATTTTTTGCTTATATCCCCTTATAAATGATAAAAATTAATTTTTTTTTTTTTCAATTAAGACTATTACTCCAGTCAATTAAAGCAAAAAATGGTAATAATGGGTAATTAAAAAAAAAACAATTTTTTGCAAAATTACAAAACTACTTTATTCTCTTGAGGCTCCACTTTTTTCAAAACTACTTATTTTTTTGTCAAAAATCAAAAAAATAAACTTTATTTATGTCAACTCGCTTAACTTTAATACTAGAGACTTTTATAAAAAAACAAATTAAATGATTTTTTAAGCACTTTAAAAAAGTGCTTATAAAGTTTTCCCGAAAAATGCATTGTTTTTCAGTTCACGAGAAACCTATCAATTTTGATTTTGACAAATAAAAACAAAATTTCAATGAGCTATAACTCCGTTTGTATTGGTTCTGCAGAAATCGTAAACCCAACTTTTTTATTGTTCTTTTTTATAATATACATTTGTGATTTAAATAATTTTTTCTTAAGGTGCATATTTTTAAAGTTATTTACGAAAAACCGTATGAAAACATGTTTTTTTGTTGAAAACTCGATAGTGTCACTTGCGATTAATTCTGATAGAATTGACTTTCAGAAAAAACTTTATGAAACAGAAGTTGCTTAAAATCAGTTAATTTATTCATTCCCCTACTTTTTTCATATAATATTTTTCACCCCCCGAGAAGGGGTAGCATCCCCCCGCCCCCGGTACAGGGTCAACTTTGAAGCAGAGGGTAAGTAGTATTAAAATCCAAATTTTTAGGAAAATCGGTGCTGGTTGGACAAATTACCCGGGAAATGGTCATTGGCTAGACTATATGGTTTTAAATGAGTTAACCTTATTTGAATAAAAAAAACTTCATGACTGACTGATATGGTATTATATCTACCATTATGTATCTCCCGAGATAATTAAAATGAAGGTTTCCACACCACTGATTTTAGTAGTTGCCAGGGCAATCCTGCAAATACAAACAAACCTACCAGTCATACAAAAATTTATATTTACATGGATAAAAGTTTGATTAGTAAAAAGTAGTTAATATTTTTTAATAAAATGCACACGTCTCAGGTAAGTAAACATATTTAGAGAAAAAGTAGCATACATACGTACGTTGAAAATGGGCAACCCAATATTACCAAATATAAATCTTAAAATTATTTTGGAGTGTCTAACATGTTTATTATGTAATGAAAAATTATATGAATTATATCTAAATCTTCTAATGATCCTCTAAATTTATGAGACTTTGGTGAGGTAGCCGGATCAGTTTGGCATATAAGTACAATAAGCACGGCCTAATCTTACACCGTGACAATGTTATGAGACCAACGGCTATCTCGAATTACAATAATTAGGAGAAGTGAAATGTAGAACGGACCAATTGAGAAATAGTAAATATAGTACAATTAATTATTAAACCTCTTATTTTAAATTTTAAGTCTAACCAACCTTTTTTTTATCTGCGTTATATATATATATATATATATATATATATATATATATTAATTAGAATTTAATAACTTCAAAATTCATATATGTATTCGATTTGGTCAGCATTACCATAATAGCGAATATGAATCTGAATCAGCAAATTTTTCACAGATGAAATTGTTTCATTGTTGACATCTACGTTAAGAGCAAATGCAAAGTGTCCATAACTGATAATCGGGGCATTTTACCCTATCACCTTCTGTTTCCAAAAATATATGAGGGCAGTAAAGACATTCAGCATATTCGTTCTTTTTTGTCTGTTGAAATGCCACTTGTCTTATTTTAAATCTTTTCGTTTGGGTTTTCTTCATAAGTGCATTTTTACCTAGGCTGCTTTTACTAAATGCGGCAAAGAATTTCTGTTTAAAGGCGTGGAGGTTTGCCGGCAGCAACATTACGTGTCCTAGAGTCTAGTAGTACTATAATAAAGGATGGTTTTTCTAGCATCAGGTTATTTGCACATAGTAACCGAATTTAGTCGACAGACGTGCTTATCAATTCAACCGACATGTTAAATGAGGCCAATGTGCAGGAAGAGGAAGTTAATAGTTTTAATTAAAGAAAGAGGTTTGCTTGAGGTTTTTGAGATACACCCAGCTGAATCGACGATTTTCCTTATTTCTGCCTCTAATTCATCCAAACTCAATATCTACGTCTTTCAAGTCATGTTATATAGTATCACATGATTTTGCACAAATTCGATTTTAAAATCCTCGAGAACAACAGTGTGGGCACTTATGGAGAATTTCCCGAAAAAACGCAGCATAGGTACTAACATTTTGATTCCTCCAGAAGCACTCTTGAATGCGGTGCCGACGCAATACATGTGATGCGCTCTCTAAGAAAACATGACTGCTCCATTCTTCAATCTGTGAACACTCTCATGTAGTTTGTGGGAATCCTGTCGCTAAGAAAACATACCTTAAAAGCGACGGGGAGCATTCCTATTTGTACTTATTTAACTTCAAAAAAATTAATATCAGAATTGGTTAGTAAATATCTATCTGTTTGTGGATGTTTTTTAAAGTGTGGATTGATTAAAACGACGTCTGTATTTTTTCAACCAAAACTTCGTCCTTTTGCAACTTGGTAGTTCATTTATTACTCCAGCAATTGTCAGTGTAACACTATTTCACCTTCGAAGTTCCACGACATTTTTTATCACGACAACTATTCGTCATGTCAGCAGTCGATATAATTATACCGTTACGATAGAACGCAAAATTATTAAATGTGAGGCTCCGAATCGTTCTTTGCCTTATAATGACATATTACACCAGTTTATAGAGCAAAATTGAACTCGTTTTTAGACATAAAATTCATCACTAATTCGCTTATACCATCACGTCAGTATCAGTTTACAGAGAATAATTGATAAGATTTTGACAGCAAACTTGTACAAGTAATCTCTTTAAATAATAAAAACCCGCCAACTTTCTTTTGTTTTTAGCTTATATAACGAAAACTAATGAAGGAATCATAATTCCGTCCACAGAAAAGTTGTAGAGAATCAGAAATCTTCTTAATGAACGTTTGTTTATATGTATATTTAGATTTGATCATTTTTCACAGAGTGAACTCAGAAAAACTGGTCAAACGTGGATTTTTTCAAACAACTAATAACTTTCTAGTAACTAACACTATGGTAGCTTATGACTTTAAATTTGTATGGGCTTACGATGGATATTGTAGAATAAGTAGTTTTTTAAGCCAAAATTCACAAGCAGTGTTAATACGTTTTACGACACTATAACAATTATTCAAGATGTACGAAGTGAAGTGCATTATAAGAGCTTTCAAAATCTATATTGCATATCCCTATAGACTTATCGTAGTTAACACGATACGTTCTGCAAAATATTTCTACAAACTATTTAAATGTAAACTCTGCAAAATCTGCTTAACGGACAGTATCCATCTTCAGCCTTATTAATCTCAACGTTATAAGCTATCATTTGGATGCAGATTAAAGTTCCAGCTGTTATTACAACCCAGTTATGAATCTTTTAAAAACACTCACTTTATGTCAGTTTTTCCAGCTTTTCTTTATGAAGAATGCTGCGATCAAAATTTGTAAAAACTCATTTTGATTATTTTCTGATTCTCTACTTTTTTTCTATTGACGGCATTACGAATAGACCATTACTTTTCACACCATAAGCAAAAAAAATACATACCCCATATTTTTTGGGGTTTTTAAGGCTCAAATAATTTATTTCTACGAGTTTGCTGTTAAAATTCTGTCAATTATGGCTTATAGACTATTATTTACTCTTTGAGTGGCGTATATCGTTTGTTGGGTAAAGACCACCTCCAATAGTTCCAACGATTTGTTAGCTTCTCCGTGAATCATCGATGTCGACAGTTGGTTTTTTGACAACTCTCGATTTGTGGAGAATTTTTCGAACCGTTGAAATTATTGGAAACTGATCTTCTACAATCTCTTCGTATCGTTATGTTCCCATTCTATTTGTCACATTTTAAGCACCATCGAAACTGACTTTTTTAAACTTTTTTGCCCATTTGTTACATTATGACTACTGTCGAAAATCAATGAGATTGAGGACCTAGATTCGCTAACGTCCTTTGCTGTAGTCGATGTTGATGTTTGATAATGTGTAAAAAATACTATCAGGATACCGACCGTGCCATCACATTAATAAAGATTCCAAGAGATATTTTGCTATGTTTTCCACTCGCAACTATGGTTTTTGACTTTGTTATAAGCAATTGATGCAAGAAAATGACGTTTTTTTTCTTATCATCTTTGATAAAATCAAAAATAATAAACTAATCTTAATGGTGTCAACAGGTCAATTGTAAAGCATGAAAATACCAATGAAATGAGCCCAGGCTCGATCCGAAAAATACTGAAAAATGTAGGATTTTTTTTAAATCGTATCTTCGTCACTTCAGAAGCTGTAGAACTGGGCTTGTAGGAACTGATAGTAATTTACATCTATTTTATGTATGCCAAAACCAGGCGCTACCGGTTTATTAGTTTTTGAACAATCGTGATATAAAGTTTTCTGTTCACTATTTTTGCATTGTGCCCCCATGCGTCATAGATAATCAAATTTCAATTTTGAAAAAAGTTGTTGAAAGTAGAGGTGTCATTCTACAAAGCCCCTATTCTCATTTTTCACTAAATGTCTGAGAAATATCTGTAAAATGTTAGCAAACATGACAAAAAATGGGCAAGCGTATGAATGTATCCAAGGAGTGGGGGAAACACGGTTGTTGAGGGGAAGCGTATAGTAATATATATTAGAGGCACATACATAGATCGTTTTAATATTTAAAATCCTCACAAGTAAGAATTTTTTTAATGACCGCTCTCCTTCGATGTTCCGTAAACCCAAAATCCACAAATTAAAGCAAAAACGTTTCCGATAAACCATTTACATATAAATATATTAATAAACAAACAGTTCTCATTTGATATAATAAAATCGAACAAATCACTCTGTATAGAAGTTTTTGTAACGATTAAATTCTTTCACCATCTGTCAGAGTGACAGTTACGATAATAATTATTTATTGTTAGCAGTTCCTCTCAACAACCATGTTCCCCCCACTACTCGAACACATTCATACGCTCACCAAATTTTGGTCATGTTTGCTAACATTTTTCGTATATTTCACAGATATTTAATGAAAAATGTAAATAGAGGCGTTGCAGAATGATACCTCTACTTTCAACATCTCTATTCTGAATTGATATTTGACGATCCATGTCCCATGGAGACACACTGCAAGAATAGTGGACTAAAAACTTCAGATAGCAATTATTCAAAAACTAATAAACCCATAGCGCCTGGTTTTGTCACGCATAAGGTAGATATCAATTACTATCAATTCCCACAAGCCCAGTTCTACAATTTCGATAGTGACGGAGTTATAATAATATAAAAAAAAAACGCTAAATTTTCCAGTTTTTTTTGTTTTTCTCTGTTACTAAAGATCTTATCGGATCGATCCTGGGCTCATTTCATTGGTATTTTCATGCTTTACAATTCACCTGTTGACACCATTGAGATTAGTTTATTATTTTTCATTTTATAAACATGCAACGAAAAAAAACGTTTTTCTTGTTTCAATTGTTTATAATAAAGTAAAAAACCCTAGTTGCGAGTGGAAAAGGTAGCAAAAAATCACTACAAATCATTCTTAATGTGATGGCACAGGCAGTATCCTGATAGCATTTTTTGAACGAAAAAATCTCTATTGATTGGTCTAAATAAATAATTATAGGTTTTATTACACACGTAAAGAATCGCCATGATCAGCAAGGGTGGTTCAAGGGGGGCGACATCTGCCCCAGGGTGCCTGGTGACGCCCATGTTTGGATCATCTTTCTATTTTTATGTCGATGGTTGAGAATCTTCAGAATACAACACCGAATCAGATACAAGTGTAAATGAGGAAATCGAAATAGAACACAGTTGAATGTTATATTAGCTATTGTCTATAACACGTATTGAAGGTCGCGCTTCGCATGTTTGATGTTACTGGCAGGAGATCTTGAATATTTGAAACAATATCGTATACTTCCTGATCAATTGTATTACTCTGAGAGACGATAGTTCGATGTCGGTATAGCTGCTGCTGTCAAAAACATCCGAATTGTATTTGGATGTTCTTGAAGAAACCATACCATAACCATATGAATATCTGTATCCAGCCTAGCGTCCACAAGAGGATATTTATCTTTAGTTTAAACTCCATCATTTTTCTTGGAAACATGAATATAGTACAAAAAAGTTTTTTAGCAAACTTGTTATACCCCTCTCGTTTACATTAAAAATTTCTATTTCATCAGGCCTTCTTCTCTAGCCTAATCATCCGTTCCATCTTATTGCTAAACACCAAATTATGTCATATTATTGTTGTTCACCAGTTCATAAGCTACTGTTCGTAAACCTTTACTGATTAATCCAAAAACCCATGTTTTAATTTAGTTGATATAGGAAGCATTCTTTTTCTTGAACTCGTATTTATTAAGTTTTTTCAGGTATTTTTTGGTAGCAAATATTGATAGGAAACCTTATGGTGGTTCATTTCTCTGAAAAATATCATTAAGATCTCCGTGGGTTCAAAGATCTAAATTTACTCCAGAAAATATTCTTTATTTCCACGCATAAAATATAAATATTACACTAATTTTCTTTGACTAACAAATCGAAGTGTCCATCACACATCAGTTGATTCCCTACTGTCTGCTCTTGCTGTACTGCCGCATTTATACCCTATCCCATTAACTCGATTGTTTTCGTAGTAATCTTATCTGTCTAACGTATATGAAGTCTAGCCCTCGAATGGAATAGAAATATCGATACTTTTTTATCCTCAATCGGGCGGTCGGAGAATTGGTGTCTGCTAATAATGCAAAATTAAACACTGTAACACTGCCATTACGCCCAGAATCGTCTTCTCATGGAAAGTCAGTAGATCCAACCTTCATCTTGGTCCTCGGATTCCAGAAAATGGGATAAACCCAAGCTTTTGGGGGCTTTAAAGACTTGCCCTTACTTTTCTTAATGAAGTAAGCCAAAACTAAACTAAATCTGCGAATAATTGTAAGTAGATTTAGTTTTAGTTTACTGCATATACATGAAGGTGAAAGCTAGCTATTGAAACTGTGTTGGGTGTAAAAATAAAGGTTTGGTGTAGAAAACATCAATGAAACGACAACAATTCCACAGTTACTGCAGCAATACATTTAAATCGATTCACAAAAAAAAAACAACCTTACCTAGTTTAGGCAGTATAAACGTGGAGGCCGGTATACAGATCGAGGTTCTGAGAAGGATTTAGAATTTTGAAAATTTTGAAATTAGACCGTTTTAGTTTTGAGTATTCTCAACAAATATAATCAAAACTAGGTTTTATAAATGGAACAGTCTTATTTCAAAACAATTATATACTTGATAACTTATTTTCCCGTTTTTATTTCAAGGAAGATCTTATCGAACTGGATGACCTTAGCTCCCCTAAAGTTAAATCGTTAAAAAATAATTCAGTACATATATCACCAGTAAATACTGTAACTTACTCCGTAAGCTCAGTAAGTGATAATGATGATATTAGAAACATATTTTCTATTAATAAAACTTCGGATAAACAAAAAGTCGAGGGTGCCTCATCAGAAAAACGAACGATATCAGAAATATCCGACGATGTTTTTTTGGTTAAATCCGAAGTTAACGTACCCAAAATTAATACTCAGAAACCGTACAAACAAAAAATAGCTGAACATCTTAAAAAAATACGAGAAAATGCCAATACCCCTTCACGAGACCTCTATTCGAAGAACAAACACAAAAACCCAGTGGACAAAATTAGAAGAGAAAGTCAAAGTATGAATGCAGAAGTTGAAATGGTTAGAAACAGGTTTAATTTGAAAAATAAGACAGTTTTGCAAACGGAAAAGGAAGGTTTTTTTTGCTTTTCTTTGGAAAAGAACGACAAGGTAAGATCTTTAGTTTAATATTTTTTGCAAATATTAATGCGTCCTTAAATTACAAAAATTCTGCAAGTAATATTGTTGTTCACGGGTTCCAAATGTAGTTATATTGTTTTCGGATATCCAAACGCGTAGTTGATAAGTGATGCCTCCTGAAATCGGTAGTGTCGTATCTGCCCGTTTCAGGTACGTTCGCATTGCTCACGTTCCGTCTCTTCACGCTTCTGGTTACTCGGCGATTAACTTTTGCTAAGGCAATGTTAGATAATCGCACTTATGCCACGTTTAATTGACTTCTCAAGCGATTTCTTGCAGTTCAGTGGCACGCATTTGTCTGACGTGCTCATTTGTTGTCTTGTTACTGCGTGGAGGCAAGGCTGTACCTTGTTGAATCATTTCTGAGTTTCATCCCGTGTGTTTAGACTATGGGTCCTTTTAGTGCACAGTTGCCTCTCTAGTAACACTTTTTTTCGGGTGTTCTATATTTGCCACTACTCTCGTGGTCTCCAAGTTTATTTGGTATGACGTTGTAGAGCTCAACTTTGTCATGCATACGTTTTGTGGCAGTCTACATATCAAATTTCCCTTAAAGTGAAAATATTCTTCATTATTTCTAAATTTATGTTCTAGAATTGTGTACCTACAAATTAACAGAAATTAATAACTTTCTTTTATTTTTCAGCCTAAAGATGGTGATTTAATTCTAAATAATGAGTGTGTTCAATATAAACTACCTGAAAATATGAATTTCCATATTAACATATCAAAAAAGGAAGTCTGTACATACAATCCAACGTAGGTAAATCGACATATTCCGTAGAATTAAAATATGTATATATGAAAATTCTAGGAAAAAAGTCAACAATAAAATGAAAATTGGCACTCTTGACCCTATAACATCAGATCGACAAACATTATCAAAATTTCAGATTAGTCTATTAGAACAGAGGCTATTATCAGAAAATAATAAGTGAGTATTAGTTGTTCAAAGAAGTAAAGATTGAAATATTGATAGTAAAAAATTGTACATCAGGTTTGTCAAAAAATATGAATTTTCCTTAAAAGTAAAATTCCTTTATTTTTGGCAATACCAAAAATTGTTATTAGAATAGAAAATTGCTTTAATTTATGCAGTTGTATTCATCTAAGTACCATGAATCATCTGGTTTTGATATTTGTAATTTGCTTTTGTTCAAGCATGTAGCAGTTTGTTTAAGGATGTAATTTCATTGCTAGTACACCTTGGACTTGGAAGATACACAACTAAACTGCTCCGATCATTGGACAATAATTCACGAATTAAGACGGTGTTCATCAATTCAATTGTTAAATTATAGTGGTAAAGCGATGGTGTCGATAACCAAATAAGGGCAGCGGGATAGGTGGGTATCATGTGGGTGAAGGTGAATATTAGGTTTTTAACATCAAGTTACTGAAGTCATTAGCCATGGTAATGTCCTTAGTGTTTGAAAAATCCATATCTGCATTTTTTTTCTTTCTTTGTATCAAATTATACTTCAAATTATACCCTGGCTGCTAGACATACACATCCCGATGGATAACTGTGTTGAATTAAAATCTAACAAATACATAAGGTGGAAAAAACTAAAAAATAAATACACTGAAAATGAATTTAAAAAAAAACTTAAAAATGAAATAAACAACATGAGAAAACATCTTCAAATGAAATATACTGTGAAACAATTTAATGCAGCTAAAGGAAACTCACAAAAAACATGGAATGTGATAAATGAATTATGTAACAAAAAAGATAAAAACAGAGTAACATAAGTCTATTAAGAAATAGTGATGATAAAGAAATAAATTATGCAAAAGAAATAGCAAACCAATTCAATAAACATTTCACAACCATTTAAATGAAATAAGAATCACAATTCAGAACCTAAAAAACATTAGTGCTCCTGGGACAAATAACATAACTAAACAAAATATTCAAGTGATTCTTAGTAGCAGGTAAGACAATAGTGAGACTTGTGAATCAAGTTTTGGAAAGTGGAATATTCCCAGAAGAACTGAAAACAGCAAAAGTTATTCCTTTACATAAAAAAGACCCAACAACTGAGCTGAATAATTATCGTCTGATCTCAACTTTAACCATATTTTCCAAAATCCTAGAGAATATAAGTAAAAGCAGAATGGTAAATTACATACAAAAACATTGTGGCCTTGATAAGTATCAGTATGGTTTTCAAAAGCAAAGTAGTATTTAAGTGCTACAGTTGACATGCTAGAATATATCACTGAAGAACTGGATAAAAACAGATATGTAATCATTGATCTACAGAAAGCATTTTATACAGTGGACATACAGCTGTTCCTGGATAAGTTTCATCAAATGGGTATTCGAGGAATAGGCTATAATTTAATGAAATCTTACACAGAAGAAAGAAAACAAAATACACTTGTAAACCAAGAAAGTAGTGAAATAGGAATGTTATATGTTGGTATTGCCCAGGGCTCAATACTGTGACCTTTACAATACTTATTATACGTTCACAGCATAAAGTATGTTCCTTCACACACACACTGTATATAGAGACCAACTGAGAACCTCCATCTTGTAGCTGATTACCTGACATTTATTTTGATTTCATTCCAATCAGTTTTCAATTTATACACCCCAGATTCAGAACAGAAACGTTTCTTTGTTTTATAATACTGGCACATCTACAAAAGTATACTAGATAAGAAAGTTTGTTAAAAAGTTTTTTCTAAAAACGGTACAACCTATGTCCTTGAAAAAATATGGAACCACTTCGGGATCCCCCTTAACAGAATCCAGTTTAAACGATAAAAATTCTTTCAGTCGGTTTCGAGTAATTGGTGAACACACATAAAAAAATAAATACACACGAATTGAGAACCTACTTCTTTTTGAAGTCTGTTAAAAATGCTTACAAGAATGCCTTATGGACTGGCGTATATTTCGCTCAATGAAAACGTTATTGCGTTGCACAAATACGTTTTTGTATTGCATTTTTTAACAGACTTCCAAACAGGAGGAGGTTATCAATCAATCGGCACGTTTTTTAGGGTTCCGTATATACAGTATACGGATACCCCTATAATATCACTCAGGATTTCTGCCTCTGTCACATCACAGCAATTTTCTCCTAAACTACTGGACGGAAGAGGTTGAAATTTGGTATGAAGGTATAGTTTGGTGACCTGATCAGGAGCACATATCTCAAAAGAAAAAAAATTGATTTTAGGGGTACTTCTGGGGGGAAAAACTAAAAAAATCGACCGTTCCCCCCCCTGATCTCCGAAACTACTGAACCTAAAATTTTGAAAAAAATAGAAAATATAGAAAGTTGCCCGAACTCTACAGGAAAAATAAGGAGAAACCATTAATGTTAATTTGGGGGGCAAATTATAGAATTAAATAAAAATTTAAAAATAAAAAAAAATTCAAACTCATCATGTAATATATCAAATGAAAGGTCTCATTCTGAGGAACACAAACATATTTTTTTCATATTTAAAAAAAATTAATTAAAAAGATATTAAAGAAAATATACCAAAATTTACCCATTCCCCCCCCCCCTTATCTCCGAAACTATAAAACGTAAAGTTTTGAAAAAAAATAGTTTTATAGGTTCTGACCTGAAGTTTACTGGAAAAATAAGGAGAAACCTCTACTTTTCATTTTGGGGGGTAAATTACAGAATTAAATGGAAAATATAAAATTAAAATTGTTTCTAACCCATCATGTTATATATCAGATGAAAGGGCTCATTACGACGAAAACAAACATATTTTTTTCATATTTTTAAAATAAATAAATTAAAAGATATTAACAAAAATATAAAAAAATTTCCCCATTCCCCCCCCCTTATCTCCGAAACCATAAGGTGGAAAATTTTGAAAAAAAATTGAGCTATAGCCCCTCACCTGAACTTTACTGGAAAATTAAGTAGAAATCCCTAATATTTATTTTGGGGGGCAAATTATAGAATTAAATGGAAAATATAAAATTAAAATTGTTTCTAACCCATCATGTTATATATCAAATGAAAGGGCTCATTATGACGAAAACAAATATATTTTTTTCATATTTTTAAAATAAATTAATTAAAAGTTATTAACAAAAATATAAAAAATGTTACCTATCCCCCCCCTTATCTCCGAAACCATAAGCTGTAAAATTTTGAAAAAAAATATAGGTATAGCGCCTCACCTGAACTTTACTGGAAAAATAAGGAGAATCCCCTAATATTCATTTTGGGGGGCAAATTATAGAATTAAATGGAAAATAAAAAATTAAACTTATTTCTAACGTATCATGTAATATATCAAATCACAGGGCTCATTATGACTAATACAAATATGTTTTTTTAATTTTTTTTAATTAATATTTTAAAATATATTAAAAAATATATTAAAAAAATTACCCATTCCCCCCTTTATTCCCCAAACTATAAGACCTAATTTTTTTATTTACAGGAAAAATACGAATAAATCTTTAATATTAATAATGGGGGGCAATTTATAAAAATAAACGGAAAATAAAAAATATTTTTTTAACGTGTCATGCAATATATCAAATGAAGGGGCTTGTTATGAGTAATACAAATATATATTTTTCATATTTTTAAAATTAATTGTTTACAAGATATTAACATGAAGATATAAACAATTCTCATTTCTCGCTTTATTTTCGAAACCATACTACCTAAAATTTTGAAAATAATTAGGGGTACTGGGACTCACTTGAGATTTATAAGAAAAAATATTAGAAAACCTCCATGGTAATTTTAGGGACAAATTATACAATTAAATGGAAAATAAAAATTCAATTTTCAAAGGAATCATGTAACATATCAAATAAAAGACTCATTATGTGAATTACAAATATATCATATTTTTAAATCATTTGTTTAAAAGATATTAGCAAAGATATTAAACATCGACTTAATTCCCATTTTAGAAACTATACTATTTAAATTTTGAAAAATATATTTTATTTGTATTTTTAAATAATCTGAATAACAGATTTAATAAGTTATAATTTAAAACTTGACCTATTTTGCCCTTTATCTTCCAATCTATAGAGCCTCAAAATTCAGACAATAGATTATAAAAGGCTTCCCTGAAAGTTTATTAGTAAAATAAAACTCTAATGTTAATTTTTGGGGGCCAAATTAGAAAACTAAATACAGAGAATCTTGAAGGTGGTACGGAACCCTTACAATGCGAGTCCAACTCGCACCTGACCAAATTATTTTTATGTATACTCAGCGATTATTCAAAAGCGGATTGGTCAAATTTGATGATTTAAACGGCATTGTATTAAGGAATGTTACAGAAAGGTACCATATAATTTTCCATAACGTGAGTAATTAAGGGATTACATTTCAGTGATTTCAATAAATCTACACTGTTTTCTCTAAAACGGCTCAACCAATTTAAATATTTTAATTGTATTTTACAAAGAGGTGTTCCAGCTTGATACCATATAATTATCTATAAGGTAAACCAGACCGTTTAATCGTAAAAATATAAATGTAAATGTCAAATTTTCATCATAAATATCGAGCTTAAATGTCAAGATATGCCATGAAAGTTTGTCGTACAGGGTGTTTGTAACGGTTTTCATTGCAATCGAGTGAAATGGCACAAAATATGCCATTAGTGTATCGAAAAGAAAGTTTTTTAGGTGAGCGATGTTTTCTATATGGTATACGGTGGTAGGTGTGTGCGTGCATCGAAATTAAAACAGCAAGCAGTGTGGGCAGTTGAAATAGGGCGAAGTAAAATTACAGTAAGACAGGTGGGTTCAAAAAATCTTACAAATAAAAGTGATATTGGGTGGTACAAAATTAGTTCCATATATAAGATGGAACAGGGTGGTTCAAAAAATGTTGTATTGGCACATACGTAGTTGCGTATACAAGGTGGTTGGAATAAGAATGAAGTAACACTATACCTACTTACTTATACAGAGTGGATAAAAAACAACTTAAAAAAATTCTTAAATAAGCATATGCAGTAAGGATATTCGAGTTATAGGGCGGAGAGTTCACAAAATGATGATTGAAAAATAAGGTGAAGTGGAATTATAGTTATACAGGGTGATTAAAAATGTTATATAGTGGGGAACATTAAGTAGTTGCTTATACTATATATTGGGCGAAGTAAAATTATAGGTATGCATGGGTGATTTATACAATAGAAAAATAGAAACAGTCAATAGGGTGGAGAGGATTAATACTTATACAGGGCGATTCAGAAAATGAAAGACAAATAATTCATATTGTCTGAACAATAAACAGAAACATATACAGGGTGGTTGCAATACATGGCGAATTAGAGTTACACTTATAGAAAGTGGGCCAAATAATAAAACAAATAATCAATAAAATTGTACCTTAAATCAGATAAAAAATATGTCAGAAAATGTTTATTGATTGCACACTGTTTCCAAACGGTTTTTATTTGAAGCCAGTTAAAGTGTGGTCTTTTTAAATATAAATTATTTAATGGACGAAACAATATGGTGGGAGGAGTTTAAACAGTTTGTAATCTTTGTTTCTGTAAGTTTCTCTAGTTTGCGTTTTTTTCCATTTAATATATAAATCTTCTGACTTTGGAGGAATTTCCCCCCTCAATACCAACTACATACCACACCACCTGCTTATCCTGCAGTTACCTAATACAATTAGTAACTTATATTCTTTTTCAGGTCTTGGTTTGACACCAACGGTGAATTGGTGTTTTCAAGCAATCCCATTAGACAGCAAATATTTAGGCGTAATCCCAAAGAAATTGTGACATCTTTGAACCAGTACAGGCCACCATTTAGTGGTGAAGATTGCACAGAAGTCAAAGTGAACAACATTTTAGATATTTATTTGTCTCACTTAAAGTTTTGTTATCATCCCCTTTTTAGCATCGAGCATGCTTTTGCTGAAAAGTTAAATGGTTTGTTTGAAGAATATGTTACATTCGAAACGGAAAAGATTTTGGAAAGTTTGCTGAATAATTTGACAAGTTTAAGAATGAAACGAAATCAAGCAGAATTGAGTGAGAAAGAAAAAATAAATATAAACGAAGAACTGAAGTTGGCACGTGAATTGTATTTTGAGAAAGCACATAAGTATCGACATATAATTAACTCGATATTATATACGTGGAAGCAACTAAAGCAGATTCGAGAAAACCAGTCATTCAATAATACCAATGTAAAACTGTTAATACAAAAAGAGGCTGTTGATGTTCAAAAAGACACAGAAAAATATAAAAAGTTTTATGAGGAGACTTTGGAAGAAATGCTCCTTGACTATAAATCAAAAAATACAAAATCATCTTCCAATGATCATAATGAAGTAGACAATTCAGAAAAAATAAGCTCTGCTGGGGTTGATGAGGAAGAGTCAAGTGTAACTTCTGAAAAGAATGCTTCTAGGAAAGAAAAAATAAGCCAAGAGCTAACCAAA
Source organism: Octodonta nipae (assembly GCA_034190945.1). NCBI lineage: Eukaryota > Metazoa > Arthropoda > Insecta > Coleoptera > Chrysomelidae > Octodonta > Octodonta nipae. The sequence goes on from CM067220.1 coordinate 104,419,353, forward strand.
ACATTTAAAAAAATATTTAGAGCTCCAGGAGAACCTTACGTTCATTTTTCATTGATAGAAGGTGTCGATATCACCGGGGATGTAACTGATGCTAACGAAATCCAAAGAAGAAACGCTGTAAACTCAAGAAAATTCTTTTTAAAAATATCATGTAATGGTATTGAAGTTTGTAAATCCAGAAATTTTGCACTTAAACACAATTTTATTATAGAGATAAATGAAAGTTTATCAATCCATTTAACAGATATTCCCAAATATTTAACTCTTGAGGTTTTTGAGGCACTGAAAACAAAACAAAAAAATAAATTATGTACTTTAAATTTGCCTATACCAAATAATGAATCTCCACAAATAGTTTCTGAACAGAAATTTGAAAAAAAGGAAACAGTTCAATACAAGCATACTGGCCTAGGAAGTGGCATAGATCTCAAATGTGCAGCTGAAAGATTTGGTATAAAAGTGCCAAATAAGGAAAATTTGGATTTAAAAATTAAAGGATACTTTGCGTATCAAATGGAATGGGATAAGAAATATAATTCATATTTCCAAACAGACTCATTACAATACAAAGAAAATATTTTTGATGATATTTTTGACAAGAATTTTGTTTTGAATTACGAAAAATTTAAACGTATTTGTGAAAGTAATGAAGAACTTGAGGAAAATGTGGACCTTCTAAAATCACTAGTATCAGAAGAGACTAATGACTATTTCAGGTAATATATGTTTTTTCATTTTAATACTTAATTATTTATTGTATGGGCAGATTAATAACGAAGTTTTACTGTAGTCTAAATGAAATCCAATAAAGTAAATTCTAAAAATATAATGCGGAGATCGGTAACTAAACGTTAATTTTTTTTTCTAATAATGAGATATTAAAATTGATTCTTATCGAAAATTTACAATCCACTGAACGCAAGATAATTCATCGTTTCTAGTCGAGAACCTTCATCAGTTGCACTTCCCTCAACTAACTGAAATCTGGAATAATTTTTTACGTATTTCGTACATACAACTGAATTTCATGTCATGAATGTCAACATCTAGAGGTTTCATAATGTTGCACTGGTTTTAGTCAACCCACATATTTTTTGTGGGATTTCTATCCTAGGAATCACAGGGAAACGGCGTTACACCCAGTACGACATCCGATTTGTGATCTCTATCCATCACTATTTATGACAGATACGACCTGAAAAATAGATCTCACTTTACGTTATAAGTAAAATTCCCTCAGATTACATGTTTAACACCTACTGATATGTTAACAACCTTTATTTTTGGACCTTTGGATTCGTTGAATGTGGTACGCAGCATCAGACTCTATCCACTTGATGAAATACAGCAGAATTTGTATTTGAGTAGGTTTTGAAGAACTATGTGCTCATCTCAATCACGTGGATTTCGTGAACAAGCTTAAATAATATTTAAGCACTTTCTGGTAAATAACACCACAAGTAATGAAATTTCTGTATATTTCCAAACGATTCGGACTCTATGTCAGAGTCCGTTATCAATGGCAAATAAATTATGAAAAAAGGCACAATTCAAAAATGTAAAATTAAAATGTTTGACAATATCTAATAAGTTAAATAATAGATATTGTCAAACATTTTAATTTTACATTTTTGAATATTGCCTTTTTTTCATAGACCCTTTGCCATTTACAACTGAGTCCGACCTAGACTCGGAAGCGTTTGGAAATATACAGAAATTTCGTGAAAAATATGCTATAATGGGTAGAAAAGAAACGCCCTCTTGCTGTTCAGTTTTTCAAACAATTCTCGCAAGCCATATAAAACTAAGTTTAAAATATAGTGAGTACTTTTAGTAACTGTTTTTTTATTTGTTTAGTATAAAAATTTATTGGTGTTTTGTTGATAACAACTAATATTCCCAAAACAGATAACGATATGGAGCAAAAACATAGGTTTTCCAATAAAGTGCTTGAATTGTACATTGAAATATTGTCATTTTTGTGGTGACATGCAAATAAAAACGTCAAATTGACAAATCGCATAATAAAAATTTCAAAAAAGGCAAATATGAACTACTACAATAGCAATGTTACATCAATGCCTTCAAAATACATGGATCAATCAAGTATGATTGTTTAGTTAATTTATTCTTTAGTATGAAAATGCATATACAAAATTTCAATGCTCAATGGGTGTTAAATTTTATGTTTTAATCGCTATAGATGATTTTTTAAGATATAGGGGACTCAGTTTACTGTTATTTGTTTTTCATAAAAAAATCTAGTGATTCCCTAATCAACGGAACACAATTAATGACCATATGATTACAGAATGGATACTCACACGGAAGATTTACATTTCTGTAACGTAACCGAAATCGAACAAAACATTAGATTAAAAATTCTTCGTTTGAGAAATCAGAAGGAAATTGAATTTGATGGAATGCCAATACCAAATCGAATTAAAGAAATACCTTTTGACATCTTATCAGATTACACAAACCGCAAATCCCTAGAAGAAAAAGGATATTTTGTAGACGAGTTAGAATACGAGGATGAAATTCAAGTCCAACGCAATTTGGGTAAAAAGCATCTCAGGCAAATGTATATTAGAGTCTTTCAGAAATGCAAAAACACTGATTATATTTTAGAATACGAAAGTGTAGTTAATGAACGTGTTTTAATTCACTTCAAGTAAGTAAATATTTGTTCACATAAATTATATTTCACTCAAAAAAGTTAAATTGCAAAATTAGTGAAAACACCGTACCCCCCAAACATTGTATTGCGTTTGGGATTTTTGTGCTTTATTACTCTCAACACTAAATTGTAGTTGACTTTAAAAATATGTTTTATTAGTTATCTAACACGGTAGAACAAGCTAGGGTATCTATATATAAATAGGCAAAGACAAAAGGATTAGGTACCATTTTCTCCTCTGTCTCTCAAACGATTTTCTTCATTTTTGTTTTGTTTAGTAGCTGCTGACGACCTTGAGTGCAGACTGCTAATATTAATTTATAATATTGGTTCATTCGTTAAATAAAATATAATAAAAATTCATTATTTACGTCCATACTGTCAACGCCAAAAAACTGACAGTGCCGCCGCCGCCGCCAGACGGTCAAAACTCAAAACATTGAGTAATTATATATGGAGCGATCCTTAGATGCTGTTATATTCTTAGAGCATGTACTTCTGGAAGTGGCATCCAAGCGTTGTTATTGTTTCGTGGTAAAATAGTCAGTGTAGTAGATCAGTATTGATTTTTCGGACTCGTTGCAGTAACTTTCATCTTAAATATTCTGTTTTTAATGTGAATTTAATTACTTGATTAATATATTATTATAACAACTTTGTCAGACAATAGAGAATGTATTAAATATTTAAGTTCTCCTGGGGTTGTTGGCCCTCTCTTTTCTTTAATATTCCTGAACTTGATTGAAACCGCAAATGACGAAAACTTTTAGGTTCCAATTGTTATATCGAATATTTTCCCAGGAGCAGTTCCAGCCAAAAATTTTGGGGGTCATTCATTTGTCAAAAATATTTCGAATAACGATATTTGATTACATTTTTATTTTCTTTTTATTTCAATAGATTTGTCAATATGAGTGAATAATTTTGGTCATTACATCTACTTTTCCGATTTCTCCACAACTCTGTTTCTTACAAAAATATACTTTTTACAATTTTTTGAAATAGGGTCGAATTTCGACTACTGGGTGACCACTAGTTAGCAGAATTCTTTGATGAAAAAAACTTATGAAATTAAAGGCTCCCAGGTAGTAGTAAAGGTATTTTGTTGAGTTAAAAAATCGATCGAAAATTGTAAATGAGAGTCAAAATCCAAAAAAGTTTACCATCAAGATATACAATGTTTACTCTCTTCGAGGTGTCATTCCTTTGTACGCAAGACAATATATATTATATATATATATATATATATATATATATATATATATATAATATATTGTTTCTGGTCGGGAACCTTCATTAGTTGCGCTTCCCACAATTGAATGTCCTCTCGAACACTTCTTTATGCATTTGATGCATTTTCGTTAAATTTGAAGACGCGAGATGTAAGACCGACATCTAGGATTTTTTTTGCGTACAAAGGAATGACACCTCGAAGAGAGTATTCAATATCTCTGACAGGTGAAGTAACCTGAAAAATTGTATCGTGACATTCTGTCCTAGGAGTTAAGGGAGAACAGTAATTACACGGAACGGTTCCAGATTCGGAACCTCTGTGTACTGATTCTCTTGAAAATCCTTACATCTCGCGTCTTCAAATATACAATGTTTGTTGTATGAATATTGATTTTGAAAATTTCTTAGTACGTTTTCGTACTTTTAAGCGAATATAAAAATGAAATTAAAGTTTTTTTAATATATGGACAACTCTATTATTTCATTTACTTAAAATGTTTAAAATCCTATATAAATTTGGCTTAACTTTATTCATTTTGACGTATTTTTATATAAGTATGTATCCATTTATACGACAGGTTTTATTAAACCTAGGATGTAAGCAGGTGTGAGCAATAAAAAAAACTTTGGCCATTTGGTTATTTTTGTGGTTAAATATTCTGCTAAAGCGATTGGTCCTTAGTAGATGCGATAGTACTCTAGGTTTTTTACTCGACTTGGTCTGTATTTCGAGACTGTGCTTGCAAACTGCACTCGATTTGTGCTTCTGATTTGGAACTGTTGACGACTACCTTCACAAACGAGGAATATGTAGATATATTGATTTTTTTATGAGTACTACAATCTGCTATCCGCACGAGCTTGTGATGATTAGGTACATAACACGTTATCCAGGCCGCCGAGTACCGGATGTTGTTGTCTTTGACGGAGTTTATCGACGACTTAGAGAGACTGACTCTATTTCGAGAAGATGGTCACATGTCAATCAATCAATCAATCAATCAATCAATGAAATATTTCTATCATTTAGGTTGGATCCAATTACTTCGACTAATAATGTTGCCCGAGAACTTGGACTCTCGCGGTGGAAAGTGTGGTTTACGACCGGCCTCTAACCCTATCATTACACTACGGTACACATTATCGAAGAATGAGATCGTGTGAGGAGATTGGATTTCTGCAGATTCATGCTCAATGCAGATTTAAAAGACTCATCTTTTCTGAGAACTATCTTGTGGACAGATGAGTTGAATTTTGATAAAAACGACATAACCAATTACCACAACCCTCATTATTGGGTCCCGAAATATCAAGGAAAGCTCAATACGATTGATGTTTTGAAGCAGAGCGTAATCGATGCGGCAAATAAAATAAGGGGTTTAACAACTGATGTAGTAAAAAGTGGATTAAGACATCCAATGAGAGGATGTGTGCGAATCAGGGGCGGACATGTGGAACATGAACTCTTATAATAATAGCAATAAAAGTTATTTTGTATTTGGATCGTTTTTTTTTATTTACTCTTTTACTACTACCTGGGAGCCTTTAATAAAAGATTTTTTCAAAGGTTTCTGATAATACCCTAACTTGTTATACCGTGTTGGATAGGTAATAAAATCTAGATATTTCTAAGCACATCTGCAGCATAACTGTCATAGATTTTACATTAAAAATTGCGGAAAGAAAAAAGTATTTTTTAAGAATTGATGTTAATTTATAATCATCAATCGTCCGACCCAGTAGGATCACTCAACTGCAATGTTAGTGTTAAGAAGAATAAAATAACTTTATCTACTAGACAAATATCGTAAACATAAATAAATGAGAGAAAAACTTTAACGTCCAATATCTTAAAATGGTTAAGTTTCGCAGTTTCACGGACTTCATGTTATTATTGGAACAACATTTCTCCTTGTATGTGTAATTAGACAATCTAGGTCTACTTATAAAGTAATTAGTTTAACGTCAAATCCTAAAAAGATTCCTAAAATACATATTAATTTTAGCAAATTGGTTAAGACTATAATACAGAATTTTCTGAATTGGTTTCGATGGCGCCCAAAAATTAGTAAACCACTCCCTATATTAATGCAGATGCAATCAAAGGAAGATGTAATCGACGGTGTCGTTTCTACCAACAATAATGTACAAATAATGGTTACTATAATAGGTGCTAAGAATGTTCCTATCAGAACAAAGTATACGTTTAATAAAAATGATGCAGAAACTAATGAAGTGCAACCTTTTATTAGAATAGATTACAAAAATTCATCTGTCAGAACTGAAATAGCTGCCGGTCCTAATCCTGTTTGGAATCAAGCTTTATATGTTCCATTAGAGTAAGTATTATGAACTATTATCTTTCATGCCATGTTTGCCAATTTTTTTGATAAACTAACTAACACAAATTGAAAGCATCCAACTTAAAAAAGCGTGTCTGTTGAAATTTTTTGTTAATTTTATTGAATCAAGTATTTAGTTTTGTTTCAATTCGAACTTTCTGGTAGTCTCTTAAGTAGGTATATTCTAATTTTAGGCCTATTCATACTGATTACTTGAATCCCAATTCTCTTGAAGGAAAACTAGTGATAAACTTATTCGACGAAAGTGATATTGAAGTTAAGAAACTAAATAACAAAAAATGTACAAATTGGCTAGGAAGTGTTGATATTCCACTTTCAGCGTTATGTTCTTCTGAAGGGGTACGCTATTATAATACTGATATGTAACTATTTTCACCAGATTATTATAAGATAATAATAGTTAATCATAATTGCAGATGAAAGGCCTTTTCAAAGTAAAGCTACCTCGTGTATTACTCGGTTATGAAACTGAAGCTGAGAAATTTCGAACAAAGTCTCCAAAAATCGGGAACATTCAAGCAAGTCAGACTTATTTGGAAATGGAATTTGTCATACAACCCGATATTCCGAAACTTTCTCCCAACATGGTAAGTGTTAAACTATTCAGGCACGATTAGGTCTTGATCGGGAGGCAAAATCTCTAAGGCTGCCGGTACACACTTCCCTCGTCCACAAGATGCCAGGGGATACTTTAAAACCTTCGGCTGATATAAAAAACGTATGGCGAGCACCATTTTTAGGGTTCCGTATATACAATATACGGATACCCTTATAATATCACTCAGGATTTCTGCCTCTGTCACTTCACAGCAATTTTCTCCTAAACTACTGGACGGAAGAGGTTGAAATTTTGTATCAATGTACAGTTTGATGAGGAGTACATATCGTAAATGAAGAAATTTTGATTTTAGGGGTACTTCTGGGGGGGGGGGAACTAAAAAAATCTCCGAAACTACTGAGCCTCAAATTTTGAAAAAAATAGGAAATATAGATCGTTGCGCGAACTTTACAGGAAAAATAAGCAGAAACCATTAATATTAATTTTGGGGGGCAAACTATGGAATTAAATGAAAATTTAAAAATAAAAAAATATTCAAACGCATAATGTAATATATCAAATTCAAATTAAAGGTCCCATTCTGAGGAATACAAATATATATTTTTCATATTTAAAAAAAAATAAAAAGATATTAACGAAAATATACCAAAATTTATCCATCCCCCCCCTTATCTCGGAAACTATAAAACGTAAAGTTTTGAAAAAAATTAGAGGTATAGGGTCTGACCTGAAGTTTACTGGAAAAATAAGGAGAAACCTCTACTTTTAATTTTGGGGGGCTAATTGCAGAATTAAATGGAAAATATAAAATTAAAATTGTTTCTAACCCATCATGTTATATATCAAATGAAAGGGCTCATTATGACGAAAACAAATATATTTTTCCATATTTTTAAAATAAATAATTTAAAAGATATTAACAAAAATATAAAAAAATATCATTCCCCCCCCTTATCCCCGAAACTATAAGCTGTAAAATTTTGAAAAAAAATACAGGTATAGCGCTTCACCCGAACTTTACTGGAAAAATAAGGAGAATCCCCTAATATTCATTTTGGGGGGCAAATTATAGAATTAAATGGAAAATAAAAAATTATAATTGTTTCTAACGGATCAAGTAATATATCAAATCAAAGGGCTCATTATGACGAATACTAATATATTTTTTTATTTTTTTTTTAAATAATTATTTTAAAATATAAAAAAATATATATTTAAAAGATTACCCATTCCCCCTTTATTCCCCAAACTATAGGACCTAATTTTTGTGTTTACAGGAAAAATATGAAGAAATCCCTAATATTAATGTTAGGCGTAAATATCATGCACGTGTATGATACGAAGTATCATATTTCGCTGACCAGTTTCCTGCTTCATAATGTAAACGTGGGAACGCATCGACTTGACCGTTCTTTTGATTAGTCAGCTTTCTTAATGTTATAAATCAGAGCGACGCGGTCCCACGGTCGTCATTTATCGTTAGTATACTTGTACCATTTAGTTAGTTAATTTTAATTTTCAATTTAATGTTTTATTCAAAGTTTTAATTTTTATATTTCAATAAATAATTTTTTTTAAAAACTCAAAAGTGATTTACAAGATATAAAATTGGCGCAGTCAGTAGGATTGTCCAACACAGCTAGAACACGTGTACACTCACTAGTTGTGTCGATTTCCAAATCCTTGTGGACAAGAACTTCCAGACCGAGACAACAACTGTGGCAGCGAGAACCCGGAACACGCAACCTTACAGCTAACCAGTCCTCAGCTTCTCCAGAACAGTCTCATGCCAGGAGTATTAACGTATGTACTATTACAATCATCACGTTATTGATTTTTATTATTTTATTGATTTATTCGATACGAGTTTTATGTATCTTGAACATAAAGTTCTATCATTTAATATTCACCTACATTCATCTCTATTATTTTAAAAACAATTCTTGAAACATATACTTAAACACATAGAGGCCTTCTGTGCTTTTGTGTTCGATATTATTTTAATTGTTTCTAATACTGCAAATATACCTCATTTACTTTGCATTGCATTTACCTTTTACCATCTTTTTACCACATTTATATTGACCTGTTTATTAATTGCTGTAACAAATTTACCTACATAAATACCCATACACTGATTTTTCCTTTTAATATTTAATTTGATATATTTGTTTATATAAATTAGTTCATAATATTTCTAAATATGGTTGAAACACGCCAAGGTACGGTAGAACCTTACAAACTTGCGGAAATTTTCGCTATCATCCCTGAATACGACGGCAATCCAATTTTCTTAAATACTTTCATCAGCTCCTGTTCGACAGCACAAAATATGGCTGTCGCAAATCAAATAACTCTTTTAGTTTTGCACATTAAAAACAAGCTAAAAGGCCGTGCAGCCGAGCTTGTTAATTCAAGAAATGCGTCGACTTGGGATGAAATAAAAACACTGTTAGAAAACCATTTCGGTGACTCACGCGACTTGTCCGCTTTAATTCAGGATTTACAAAGAATGCGACAACTACCAACTGAATCCCCACTAACTTTCTCAGCGAGACTACAAAGCCACGAGGCAAAAATGCACGCGGCTGTTAACAAACAGAATCTAACAACCAAAGAAAAAGACGCGCAAATTTGTCTTATAGATTCCATGGCTCTAAATAGTCTTTTGACCGGACTTGAACCAAAAATAGGTCAAATTATTCGCGCTAGTAACCCTCCCGATATAATTACCGCGGTTTCCCGAATAAAAAGAGAACTCCAACTTTGTCACTTGGAAAATCAAAAATTCTCAAATGTACGGAACCCTCAACAACATCAACCACAAAGACGACCACCTCCTCAAACTTTTGTAAAACAGTGTTCGTTTTGCAAACGCACCGTGCATTTGTATAACGAATGTCTAACACGACAACGACAACAACAACAAAACCAACAACCACACCAAAACTTCAACAATAACAACCCGCAACAATTTAGACCGAATCCTCCTTATCAATCGGCTAATCAAACTAGGCCCAATACTGATCCCAATAGGTATCCCGCACAACAAAACCGACCTTCTGCCAGTGGACAATATCAAAGTCCTAATCAATCTCGACCAAATCCCAATTTTTACAGAAACCAACAACAAAGAACCCACCACTTCAACCAAGATGAGTTCTACAACCCTTTAAACAATTTAACAAACGATGACCCTTATACAAATTCATACAACCAAGACGATTGTTCTTATTCAGACCCCCAAAATACAGATTTCGAATACTCTCAAAATGACTATACTGAAACTTTTGAAAGCAATTACCCAGAATTCCCTTCTGAAATACCCGAAGACCGACGACAAAATTTTCAAGAGGTACTTACAGTGGACAAACCACCCGATACACAGATCTGCAATCTTCAAACCCAGTTCGAAACAATGAGTTTACTCGACGACTTCAACCCCAACCTGAATTTTCCGGAACAAGCTTTCCTATAAGCCCCTCACTTTCGGTAAATTCTAAGAACCTTTTCTACATCAACGACGCCACTAATACGTATAAACTGTTAATAGACACAGGTGCCGGTTTATCAATTTTTAAACCAAACACTTGTAAACAATTTCGACACCGATACCCAGAAAACGTTGTGATACAAGGTATCACTAATCAAAAAATCCTGATTAACGAATCGACCTTAGTCCCATTTAATCTTAACGATCCACACAAAGTTTACATCTGTAACTTAGACATCGAATTCGATGGTCTACTAGGTTCTGACTTTTTAGAACATTATAATTGTGTGATTGACTTTAACAAAAAACTTCTTATAACCAACTTCAAAACTATTACGCTTATGAAAGTAACAGACGAAACAATATCTTCAAACAGGCAATCTCCAACAATTAACCCAACAATTTCAAACACAATTACTATTGAGCCGCGAACAGAAAGGATTTGCAAACTCAAATGTGACTTACGTAACACAGAAGCTATACTAACCACTACCGTCCTAGAAAATGTGAGACTTCCGAATGCTTTAGTCCAAGTCAACGACAAAGGCGAATTTTTGACATCCATCTTAAACGCTAACGCCTGCCCAAAAACTGTAAATTTCGACACTATCAAATTAGAACCCATTCAAAATTACTCTGTAAATCACTGTGAAGAAATTTCGTTTGCAACTAATCCTAACTTCGACAGACAAACGGAGATTAACAATCAACTCCGACTCGAACACCTTAACGAGGAAGAGGCCGAACTAATACAACAACTTTGTTTTGACTTTTCCGACATTTTCTACTTAGAAGGTGACCATCTTAGTTTCACGAATGAAATTAAACATTCCATCGACACAAACAACGCCAAACCCATATACACTAAATCGTACCGCTATCCCCAAATTCACAAAGAGGAAGTCCGTAACCAAGTTTCGAAAATGTTAGAACAGGGCATCATTCGTCCCTCAAATTCTCCCTGGTCTTCCCCTGTATGGGTTGTCCCGAAAAAACTCGACGCCTCTGGGAAACAGAAATGGCGCGTAGTCGTGGACTATAGAAAACTAAACGAACTGACAATAAATGACAAATATCCGTTACCCAACATATCCGATCTGTTTAAAAGACTTAGGAAGGCAAACCTCAAAATACAGCCTGACAAATGCGAGTTTCTCCGCAAGGAGGTTTTTAAAAGACGGAAGGCAAACCTCAAAATACAGCCTTGCGAGTTTCTCCGGGACATTTGGGACTTAATAACTAAAGACGGTGGTAAACCCAACCCGTCGAAAGTCGACTGTATCTTAAACTTTCCTCAACCGCAGAACCCCAAAGATATTAAGTCATTTTTGGGACTTGCTGGTTATTATCGGAAGTTTATTCCAAACTTCGCGAGAATATCGAAACCCCTAACTAAACTTTTACAAAAGGATGAACCGTTTAATTTCAACGCTGAATGCGTCACGTCCTTTAACGAACTCAAACGTGCTTTAACTTCGACACCAATACTGATCTATCCGAACTTCGAGGAACCATTCATACTAACCACTGACGCCAGTGCTTTTGCAATCGGCGCTGTACTATCCCAAGGGCCAATAGGTAAAGATTTACCCATTGGATATGCTTCCAGGACACTTTGTCAAGCCGAGACAAGGTATTCGACTATTGAGAGAGAACTGTTGGCTATTGTTTGGGCAGTGAAACACTGGAGACCGATAATCTATGGCCGAAAGTTCCAACTTTGTACCGATCACCGCCCGTTGACGTGGCTGTTCTCGATAAAAGACCCCGGAAGTCGATTAGCCCGATGGAGACTTAAACTCGAAGAATATGACTACGAGATCATTTACAAACCGGGTAAAATTAACAAAAACGCCGACGCCTTATCACGCATTAAAATCAACCACCTTGATGAGTGCGTACTATTCCAGGCTAAAACTAAACTAACACCCCACAAAATCTTACCCCTAAATGACGAAGACGATGACAATACCTCCGAACCTGAACAAAACGAAATAACTACCGAAACGATATCCCAAGAATTCAAAACTTTTGTTGAACGTTACAAAACTGTTTCCTTAATTGACTATAGTAAGATCGAATTTTCTAATTGCCAACTCCTAGACAAGGCAAATAAAAATATCCTAATCTTCCCCCAATCATCCAACCTTCAGGAATTCCATCACGACATATTCGAAGATATTTTCGAAGAAGTCGCTGATTTTGAAACATTTAAAATCAACGTATTCGCTAGCAAAACTGTTAGCAGGAGACAATACTTCATAGTCCCGCTTCCAAACGATCACGAAATCGTAAATGAAGTCCTTTTCGCATCTATTTTCAAAAATCAAGACGTTCTCTCCCCATCGAAAACATATTGTGTAGAAAACAACCTTGATCTTCCAATTCTGGAAATGCTATCCTTTATTTTCTCTGAAAAAGACATTAAGTGGAAGATTTGCCAAAACATCATAAAAACTCCTAACAAAGACGAAATTCCACTAATACTCGAGCAATATCATAACGGAAAAAACAACTTGCATCGCGGCACCAACGAAACCATACGCCGTGTCAAAGAGAGGTTCAACTGGCCGGGATTTACTAAAGACATTGAGAACTTCTTAAAGAACTGTGTAATCTGTCAACAAACCAAAGCTTGTCGAAAAAACTTAGATAATCCCCTCGTCATAACTGAGACACCTAAAACACCCTTTGAAAGAATTAACATCGATATCTTAGAAATTCCTAATAGAAATCACATTTTGACGATAAGAGACGAACTGACTAAATTCTCACAAGCCTATGCTTTGGCAGATAAATCCGCCAAATCTGTCGTTAGTACTATTATGTTGTATTTTCAACATTTCGGTACACCATTACGTATCCACTGCGACTATGGCAGAGAATGTGACAATGCCATACTAAAAGATCTATGCAAACTTTATGACATCAAACTTACCTACTCTACCGTGGGACACCCGCAAACAAACGGCTCCGTGGAACGATTTCATTCTACTCTACTAGAAATGATTCGCATTCACAAAGCTGAAAATCCCGACGAACACCCCTTAAACGTACTTCCGTATGCTATTATTGCCTATAACAATTCAACCAATAAGACCCATGGCTTCTCCCCGTTCGAACTCGTTTTCGGACATACCTCCAGCAGACCCCCAGAGACTCTTTATAATCAAAAAGAACTAATTAGCAAATATGTACGAGACCTAAATAACCGAATTTCTTACTATTACAAAATTGCACGTGAAAAGACTAACTTACAGAAACAAAAAGCGAAAGAAAGATTTGACCAACATGTTTCGAAAAACCCACCTGATTACAAAATCGGTGACAAGGTATACGTAAAAGAGTCACAAATAAAAGACAAACTCCAGAACAAATTTAATGGCCCATTCCAAATTATTGAGATTCACAATAACTCTGCTACACTTCTAAACCTAAGAACTAACCAACGAACGAAAGTGAACTTTGACAGAATGAAACCATATTCTGAAAACTAACTTTCTTTTCAGGTTTCTTCTGCTGCTCGGATCAGCAGTTTCACAGTACGACGTCAAACCGATTAACAACACTCTCGGTATCTACTACCATGACGAAAGTCGAATAATTGTATCAAACTATAAATGGACTCTATTAGTTCACCGGAACTTGACAACCCTTAATCAACTATTTGAAAATAATAACAGAATCCTCAATACTTTAGAACGAACCGTCGATCCTATACCTGGCTTCAAATTTCACGATACAGGTGCCTTTCGTGTGGACGTCCAAACACACATTAGCCTTTTAACACAAATCTCCGACTCCATCAAAACAAAATTCTCAGAAGTATTTCTAGTCACTAAAAGACCAAAACGCGGATTAATAGACGGTGCTGGAACCATCTTTAAAGCAATAACCGGTAACCTAGACGCATCCGATGGCGAATTTTATACTAGCAGCATAAACAGACTTAACCAAGGACAACTACAAGTCGAAAATCTTTTGAAGAATCAAATGAGCGTTACAACCACTATTATTAAAAACTTTAATGAAACTATTCAGAAACTTCAAATAGACGAGAAAATCTTTAACGAAGACATTAACGAAATCAACCTCACGATACATGAACTAAATGACCGGATAGCCACTATTCAAGCCAAACAATCATTTCTTGAAATTTGTGAAAAACTAATGGCCAGTTATTTGTTTCTTGAAGATAACCTTAACGATATTTTAAATTCAATAACTTTTGCACGTTTGAAAATTATTCACTCATCTATTATTACACCGGATCATTTGATTGCCGCATTACAGGAGATTTCTCAAAACCTTGTTAAAAATAATTTACCGTTACCAGTCAGATTTTCAAGTGTTGCACAGTATTTAGAAGTAATTGAACTACAAGCTTTTCAAACTCACTCAGATCTAGTATTCATCTTAAAAATCCCTCTAGTAGAGCAACAGCTTTATACAGCTTACCATTTATACCCTATTCCGATTTTAGATGATAGAACTGGTTTTCATCACATCCTTTCTTTTACTCAAAAATATGTAGCGCGAAATGATGATTCTCTTATGTACATACCAATCAAGGACTTGAGTGCGTGCAAACAGCTGACTCCACTCCGAAAACTGTGCTCCGATTTATACGCGTATCCCATAGACTCAAAGGCACCCTGTGAGGCGCAGCTCCTGAAAAACATTCGTAGTGTCCCCGAAACTTGTAAAAGTGCCATCGTTTTCAGTGAAGGGTACAATGTTCAAAAACAAATGCGTGGATTGTAATCATATCGGAACCCATACATGTGACCATTAATTGTCCAGGAATTGACGCTAAAACTTTAGTGCTAACGAACAATTCTATCATTCGGCTACAAACGGAATGTAGTGCTTTTGTTGGTATTACAAAAATCCAGGCCGAACCACAAAAATTCATGAACATTTCGGACAATTCTCATCCAGTTTTAATTCCATTCAATTGCTGCAATTCTCATCCTGAGAAACTTGCAATTCCGGACCTTAAGCCCCTGAAGCTTGACGACTTAAACATGGAAGAACTGTCCATAGCCAACCACAAGCTGGACCAGTATTCAAGGGATCTCGACGATCTCATCAACCAACCCTTTGTTAATAAAAACATTTCCTGGTTCACGTATGCTACAATAATTATCATTGTAACAATTGTTGTTGTATACAGCTCATTGAAAATCATAAGGCACGTTAAGAGACCTCCGAAAAACGACAGCTCCAACCCAGAGAGTCTGAGTACCCTGACAAAACCGTTCTCCAGGCTGATACCAAAACTGAGGCCCCAAATCGAAGAGGAACCTGAACATCCAGACTTATAGAATTGAGAACCTTTTTGATACATTTCCATTCTTATTTGACTTTTATGTTTTGTATATTTTTCATATTTTATGTAACCTATTTAAACTTAATCATTATGTTCACTTTAACTTTATTTCATTTCCATATTTGTATTGTTTTTGCTTATTTAGCTAGCATCCAGTAAATTCCAAAAGTTGATTTTACAGCATCAACTTTTCTGGGTAAAGGGGAGCTGTTAGGCGTAAATATCATGCACGTGTATGATACGAAGTATCATATTTCGCTGACCAGTTTCCTGCTTCATAATGTAAACGTGGGAACGCATCGACTTGACCGTTCTTTTGATTAGTCAGCTTTCTTAATGTTATAAATCAGAGCGACGCGGTCCCACGGTCGTCATTTATCGTTAGTATACTTGTACCATTTAGTTAGTTAATTTTAATTTTCAATTTAATGTTTTATTCAAAGTTTTAATTTTTATATTTCAATAAATAATTTTTTTTAAAAACTCAAAAGTGATTTACAAGATATAAAATTAATATTGGGGGCCAAATTATAGAATTAAACAGAAAATAAAAAAATATTTTTAAGGCAATATGCAATACATCAAATGAAAGGGTTTATTATAAGGAATACAAATACATATTTTTCATCTTTTTAAAATTAATTGTTTACAATATATTAACATAAAGATATAAAATATTCTCATTTCTCGCTTTATTTCCGAAACCATATTATCTAAAATTTTGAAAATAATATGGGTACTGGTTTTCACTTGAAATTTATAAGAAAAATTATTAGAATATCCCCATATAATTTAGGGACAAATTATACAATTAAGTGGAAAATAAAAATTCATATTTTCAAAAGGCTCATTATGTGAATTACAAATATATCATATTTTTAAAACATTTGTTTAAAAGATATTAACAAATATATTAAACATTGACCTAATTCCGACTTTAGAAACTACACTATTTAAATTTTGAAATATATATTTGATTTGTATTTTTAAATAATTTGAATAATATATTTAATAATCTATAATTTAAAACTTGACCTATTTTGCCCTATATCTTCCAATCTACAGAGCCTCAAAATTGAGACAGTAGATTATAAAAGGCTTCCCTGAAAGTTTATTAGGAAAATAAAACTCTAATGTTAATTTTTGGGGGCCATATTAGGAAATTAAATACATATATATTCTTATAAAAAAAAGTCTATGTGTGGAAAATGAAAGTGTATATTTTTTATAAATTCAAAACGCTTCCTTTAAAAGATATTAGGGCAAATTAGAACCACCAGAACGTGGCTGCAAAACCTGCGAAAATAGAAGGGCTTAAACGCGGATGACTTACTGGATATATAGATATTGTGAACATGGGTAGTCTTCAACGTTTAGTAAAAACATGAAACTTGAAGGCAATATCTGGATTTCTCAGAACGGGGTTGAGTTTTCCCACTAGGGCCCAGTTCATACGAATTCTTGTGATTTCTGCAGTTTGGTTTTGCTTGCCTAGTGTTATTATTTATCCTAAATATATATACTCGTTGACTTTCTCTATTTCGTTCCCATCTATTTCTATTTTAATATTTTGTTCCGTCATCACCTTGATTTCATTTAAATTCATTTTTAAGGCAAGCATTTCTGATTCTTCCACTGTATCGCTTATGAGTAGAATGTCGTCAGCGAATCTCAGGTAGGTTAAAAATTATTCGTTCACTGCTGTGCTTCATGTTTCCCAGTTTAATTTTTGAATACAACTTCCACTGCAAGAGTAAACAATTTTGAGGGAAAGATGAGCTCCTGCCTAACTCCTCTTTTTATTTTTGGGTAATTATATTTTTCGCTATTTTATTAATTCATGACAACAAAAACGTAAGACCACAAGTATAGTTTACATTATACTAACTGGTACTCTTCTACTGAACTTGTTTCAGTGAACGAAACGGCTTACGTTTTCAACATCTAATTTTTAAAATATAAATTTTAGGAAAAACTACCGTCCGCCGATGTACCATTTATTGAAGAGTACATTCTTAAGTGGAACAATACCTACAATTCCAGTTTTCCAGAGAGAAAATTTTCGGCCCTGGCAATCAATACCAATTCCAAAACTACGTGCTTAACAAGATACTTAAGACCTTTGGAGCCGCCTCAACTCAATTTTGACGAGTTTGATGTCACTCCAGAACAATGCTTGAGATTTGTTTCATTAATACCTTTCACATATTGCAATAATTTTTACAGCAACATTTGGCTAAGCACAGACGTAAGTTTAATTTTTTTATTACGTTTTAAATTCCACGGTCTGACTGACTCATGTGTGAAAACATTTGTCTATACAGAGTGTTTCAGGAAACATGCGGACATTCAACATAAAAAAAGGAAAAATTGCATTTAAACATAGCCCCGAATTAATTTTCCAGATACGGGGTGTTAAGCAATAATGTTTGTCCGTATCATTAAGACGGTGAATTGGACGTGGAGATCGTGTTGGTTGGCCACCTCACTCACTCGATATAAATCCTTTGTACTTTTATTCCTGGGAGCATTTGTAGAAATTGTTATAAAATGCATAATGATGAAAAAACTATCGAAAGAAGACACGAAGGATTACGAAGAATTAAAGAAAATCGTCATATTTGTGACCCGTGTCTGAAAATCAGTTTCCTACAAAATGGTTTGTTTATTAACAATGTTTATTGTGACTTTATAGTGAAGATAATGTCATTGAAACAGTTTCTTGTTTAATACCTCTTTTTTGCTTTAGAAGTTTAGGAGCTTTCGGTTTCTTAATAGGAACTTCTTTACTATTTTTTTTTTCTAGATGGAGACTTTGCCTTAGAAGCAAGTGCAACAGATGATAATGTTGTTGTCGATGATGTGGAGCAAAAGTCTTCTTTTCTTTTGCTACAACTTTCTTCGTTTTTCTTCGCAGCTGTCGTCTTTTTTTGGCTGTTTTTTGCTGCTCCATCGGCCAACAGTTTCTTTGCGATCTTAGGTTTATTACTGGAAGCTGTTCTTGTTGCAGGAGATTTCTTTGCTCTACTACCAGTCCCACATTTTTTATTTTCGCGGCTGGCTTTTTTAATATCTGGACTACAAATCTCCTGCCGAGACTTGGGCATGTTTTCTGAAACACCTTATATAGTGTTAAATAGTTTTAATATATTGTTTATTTGATTTTTTTTCGGTTAGCATCTAATTATGATAATTCACTGTAGTGTACTAACGTAGGACAATATAAAAATAACTCCTTAAACTATTAATTTCCATTAGTAATATTTAAACTGCCTGTTTCACAAATTTTTATTTTTTGTCGTTGTCTTCTCCAACTCAATTCAATTCAATTCAATTCAATTTATTAGCAAAAAAAAATACAATTATAGTTGTTACAATAAGATTGTCACTAACATTATTACCAAGGTAACAGTAATAAGTAAAAATATCAAACATTAATGTTAGAATGGTAAATAAGAGAGAGAAAAAAAATGAACACCTAAGCATGAGCTTGTGTTGTGTCCAAGAGAACATTCAAGTATGTTTAAGTTAGTGCTAAATTCATTACAATTAATATATGCTACTTTACTAACCAAGACATTCATATATACTCGTACCTATATACATAAACATATACTCATATATACACACAGACAGATATACTTATACTAACCCATACATACCCTTAATTAATATATATTTATAATATTCCATTTTACTAGTCACTGATACATACCCTTAAATAATACATATTTATAATATTCTATTTTACTAGTCACTGAGAATAAAATAATTACAATAATACAAAACAACAAAATATAACTAAAATCTAACTACATAAAGTATAACTAATCATGAATTAGAAATAGAGATATGTAAATACGGGTATTGTTCTTTAAATAAAGTAATTTATTTTTAGTGTTTTGATTATACCAGAAGGGCTAATAAGCTATTATAGTTCTGGGCTATGTATAATTTAATTTTTTTATTGAACTGTTTCTGGTTAGTTTTTGAAAATTAATGGAATCACATTGTATACTTTTATACCGTTATATAGTATGCATTTTTGAGATACAGTTTTATTCATTCGCTCAGATTTGAGCAACTGTTTATCCTTTTGTCTGGTGTTATGTGGATGGTTTGTTTTAATGAGGTTATTCTCTGAATGTATCGTCTTTAGCAATTCATTAATGTAAAGACCTCGCACGTTCAATATTGTCTGTTTAATATAAATATGTTTGACACTTTGACGATTATTTAACCTAAAGATTATTCTAAGTATGTAATTTTGACATACTTCTATTTTTTTTAAGTGCGTGTTATATGCCGCACCCCAAACGCATATACCATACCTTATTATGGAATCCACTAGACTATTATACACTATAAGTAAAAGCTTTTTATTTAGTAAATTACGGAGAGTGTAGAATTTATAGGTAAGCTTTTTAACTCTTTTGACAAGGTGTTCGATATGTGTTTTCCACTTTAAGTTTTCATCAATCAACATACCTAAGTATTTTATTGATGATACTTGTTTAACGCTTTCCAGGGCTCCATTAATTGTTAGAGGTGATAGAGCCGCTCTTCCTACCTTTGTTGGTGTAAATCCTACATATTTAGTTTTAGATACGTTTAAATTCAGGCTGTTTACATCTAACCAATTTTTGACATCTGAGATTGCATTTTGCGCTTTATTCCAGGCTTCTTCCCATGTTGTCCCATTACATATTAGTACAGTATCTTTCATAAGATAGCAAATTATTAACAAAAATTAAAAATAATGTAGGACCTAAGACTGTGCCTTGTGGGATTCCGGTTTTCACAAATCTTTTATTACTAATGTCATCTCCTATTCGTACTTGTTGCGATCTTTCTGACAAGTAATTATTAAAAAGTTGCAGTATGGGTCCCCGTATGCCAATCTCATTTAGTTTGCTTAATAAAATTTTATGTGATACCGTATCGAAGGCTTTTTGGAGATCAAGAAATACTGCAATTGTTTTTTTATTTTCATTAAAATTCTTCAGTATACTTGTCGTTAGTTTTTGTAAAGGTTGCTCTATCCCTACACCTTTTTGAAATCCATATTGATTTGTGGATATTATTTTATTTTTGTCTAGGAAAGACCATATTCTTTTGTTCAGGCATTTTTCAAAGATTTTTCCAAAGTTGTTAATTAGGGAAATGGGTCGGTAATTTGTCATTAGATCTTTTCTATCTGATTTATATATAGGCACTACAAGACCTTCTTTAAATTGATATGGAATGCTTGATGTCTGAAAAATTAGGTTAATTATGTGAGTAAGCGGTTTAGAGATATTCAGTTTTGTTAATTTAATTATTTTTATACTCAATTTGTCAGGCCCTGGAGATGTAAAGTTTTTTAGCGTCGATATTATGTCTTCAATTTCTAAATAGTCGGTTGGAGTCAAAAACATCGCGTTGGTATATTGCTTAGTCTTCATTGTTTTTATTTCTATATTGTTTGTACTAATTGTATCTTCATTTGTTCTTTTTAAGTGATTTTGGCAATAATTATATTTATAAATGTGACTTTTTGTTTCAGCAATTATTGCAGCTCATGATTGGGTCAATAAATGATCATGCTGTAGCCCTAACTTGTTATTTGTTGGGTTTGAAAATGGACGTGTGGTTAGTTCTTGGATACGGAGTTCCTCACGGTCACGCTGCATGGATACTTTCTAAAGAGTATACGGCTGATCAAGACGTGCCAATTCACTACATTTACGATGTCGTACAAAATGAAAAGTATAATGTGATGGATGAATTTTGTACTTTGTCAAAAATTTATTGTGTACTAAATAGTGAAAATGTGAGTAAAACGAAAACGATTAGAATTTTAGAAATTGTTTCAAGTTCAGCTGAACTTGTAGCTAAATTTTATGGAAATTATTGGGAGTCTTTGGTATGAAATTTCTCCCCGTGAACAGTGTTGTCAATTTAGCGACTTTGTCAGTAGAATCGACGATTTTTGCTTAAGTCTTAACGGAAAATGATTTAGCGACTTATGTGACGACTTTTGGAATACAAATCGCAACAGTTTTAGACAATGGATACGTTTTTGTCACCTTGAAAAAAAAAAGTTAACTTGAATAAATATTACCTATAGAGTGGGTAGGTACTACATTGACTTTAGAGTATCAATATACTAAATATAGGTATTGCAGAAAATATTTTTGATTTGTAATGTTTCTCACGCTGGAACCGTTTATTTTGTCTGTGTTTGTACATGGTGGTCAAATAAGCGTGCAAGTCCGTAGCTAGATTTTTATTCAGAGGACGGTGGTTGATAGGTTTAACAAATTGTTTTCAAGGGACATAGCTTAGGACCGCGATATTCGTATTTCCACTATGTAAAAGTGTATAAAATATTAAATTTATTGTTATGAACAAAATTGTTAAAATTGAATTGTTAAACCCAAAATCGCAAAAGTCCTGTGTGAAGAGAGGTTTGAACTGCATATCCCCCACTAACCCCACTAACTACGGTCTTGTTGCTCAAGGTACTCTATGTCAGAACTGTCAGAAGCTAGACAATAAGGACTTGCGTTAAAAAAATTATAATCAAAGTAGTCAAAAGAAAAATCCTGTAAATTATTTCAGGTTTATCAGATTCTGCGACACCGCCACCTTAAATCTGAAAAGAATTCTACTTTTTAAAGCAGAGATAAATTTTTGGTAAATACTTTTTCCTTATATCACAAAGTAAAGTGGCGTTTACTTTATATCATAAAATAAAGTGGCGGGGTTCCTTTTAGGTAAACACTTGGAACTTCAAAATCAATGAACGGATATCAACAAACTAGATACTGTGAAAAAATATGTACCTAACTTAAATTCTTATTCCAAAACTAGTAGCCATACAAAATATAAATGGCAGGTAATGTCTGCTTGTATCTTCCATCGCCTGCTAGTTACAGTATACCGAGCCTTATCTCAGAAGCTAATACGCACACAAGCTACAACCTAGCTGATTATATTTTTTCCTAGTTTTCTAACAGCAATTTAAGTTACACATAAAAACCATTATTGCGGTTTTCATTTTTATAAATAAAAAATGTATAATAATATACTAATAAAATTTATGACATTTTTTGCAAAATATAGCATTTTTATTTGAAATTTTCAAGGAAAAATGAAAAAAACTTGGTTATTAGAATTTCATATTTTGCTCCCGTTTCTTGATGTCCTCGTAACAAAAAACAGCCATGGCACATTCTCACATACAGTCTATAGGAAACTAACCCACACCAATCGATACTTAAATTCCCAATCACATCATCACCCTGCCCAATTAACTTCTGTAATGAAATCTTTGGCCCTTAGATCTATTAGCCTAACAGACATTGACAATAGACAAAACAAACTTAATAAACTTCAACAAATCCTTCGACAAAACGGTTATCATCCAGACCACATTGCACGCATATTTCGTCAATCGCAACAACCCTCAACTACCCCAACCCCATCAGAAACAGACCAACAACACCCGAAATCCTTCCTTCCGTATATTTGAAGAGTCACTGACAAAATAGCACGAATCCTACACGGACATCAAATAAAGACGGTCATCAAACTAGTCAAACTATAGCTAACTTAACCGGAAACTCTAAGGATAAACTGATTGCACACGGTTTCTAAACGGTTTTTATTTTAAGACAGTTGAAGTCGGTTCTTTTTTAAATATAAATTATTCAAATTCAAAATTTTGGTTTCGCCAAACGGCAAGCATCTTACAAATCTGAGTATAATTTCCTAGATTTTCTATTGTCAATTTAAGTTATAAGTTTCTTCGTCGCGAGTCTCTATATTGGTACTCAATATATACTGGTATACAGGACCATGCAGTGTTATTTGGCCACCATGCATGATCAGTAATTTAAACATTTTGTTGTCTTTAGTGTGCACTTTTTCTTCAGATATGGGCCAATATCCAGAGAACCGATAATGTTAACATTATGCGCTACGATTTTTCGAAAAAATCTGACTGGATGCCACTGTTTAATTCTCAAATGAGTGCACCAGTTAATTTTGTTTCAAATAAGGTGCGCTACAGGTCTTCAAGGAATCTGAGCGAATTGGAACTTCAACTAGAAAGACAGTTGAAGCGGCAAATATCAAAACTGAGACAACTAGACAGGACTATTTGGAATCCGCATTTGTCTAATTCCTTTAAGAATATTTTAAGATCGTTTGAAATGAACTGCATGTACAACAAGAACCATTTCGAAACAATGGCTGAGCTAAATACAATTATTGCACATTATGAGGTAAATTCATTCATTAATACGTAATATAACTAGTAATACAGAGCGTTCAGAAATAAACTAGACATATTTTTTAATAATGGTGTTGTTGGTTTTACAGCAATTCTTTAACAGTGGTGTAGAAAGATGTTATTACTTGCATAAGAAATTCTCTAACAGATATTTCAAATGCTTGGATCCCTTTTTTTTAATTTTTCATTGTGGAGAAGTTATCGAACATTAATTATATAGATTTCAGTAAAACACTATTGGCCTGATCAAGCCAGATCAATCCATCCAAGATTATCCTTTTATGCTAAAATGTTACGGTAATAATGAAAATGTTGAATATTGACATACCTGATCACAGTTTTAGGTAATGTTTATGGTGTAAGGCCTATAATTTTTTTTCTGTCGATTGTCGATTTTGAAAATCTATATTGAAATGTATTAGCATTGTAGTCACTAACTCATACATGAGTGAAAGTTATAAAAAGATAGTGACACCAAGAAATAGCCAATATTGTTTTTTATGGTTAGCAGCACACTTACAACAGTGGCCACTTTTGTCAAACAACTTCTTAATCACCAAAAATAAATATAATTATTTCTTATGAGAACACGCATCCGTAGGTATTTACATTAAAAGGTCGCCAAAAGTTGAATACCCAAAATATGACAAAAATCAATGAAACCGTTTTGTAAAGGGTTACATAGCTTAAATTCTATGATGCTCTAGTACTATATCCAGCGAAGTCACAAGTCATACGTGGGAAGCACTAATAACTGCGCATTACAGTAAGAATCACAAGTCATACGTGGGAACGTGGGAAGCTCTAATAACTGCGCATTACAGTAAGAACAGTGGTCCATGAAGTACATCGGCCTTGTTCCAACATGAACTCCATAGTCCATACATAAAATAGACTTCAACACCTGCAAACAGATCATGTAGAAAATCACAGAAACAGTCTCTTAAAGTTTAAAAAATGTGGTAATTAAATTAACGAGACGATACAATTGACTTGCCAAATACGTCGCAGATACTTCTCGGAAAATTCCGCAATAATATTTGTAATAATAAATAAAGTATCCTCATAAATATACAGGAGAACGGGGATCAAAAACAATCAACAGGGGCCATAAACAAGAAGACGGGCAGATATTACGAAATAGGGACTAGCAGATTAAACAATACGTTCGTTCCCTCAGCTGATTACCCACCGATCGGCAATTGATTAATGTATCGGTACATGAACCATTTATTGCGCAACTCGATCCATGTACCAGTCCGCAACGAAACCGCCTCATTAATGCGCATGGCTGCACCATCGATTCTTCCTGGATGCCGGTGCGCTACATGAGGTGCCGTGACGTGACCATAGTGTACTTCTAGGTGAGTTAAAAAAAGCGTTAATGGTATTGCAGATATTTCGAGCGTGCCGTGACATATCGTAATAGCATCTGTTCTCACGTGACGTGACGATAATGTGTTTCCTTCTTTATTGTTTTGAAGGAACGCTATTTTTCTTGTCCGCAGGTACTGTTGTGTACTGGTTATCTAAGCTGAAGGAACGAACCTAATATAAACCGTTATTGACACCGTTCCTCAAAAGACGATTATACTATTTAGGACTCCCAATATAAAAGGCACAGGTAGTTTCTATCATTTCTTTCTAATTTCAGAATTTCACATTTGAATTCACTGAGAATTTTTCTGTCGGAATAATTGCCAATGGTCTCTATGAACAAATCTGATACTACAAGAGATTTCCGAAAGTCTATGCACGCATCCTCTTGAAAATCTCATAATAAACATCATGTATATATGACATGTAGTTTCTGCAGGATGGAGTCATGTCTCACAGCACGTGAAACCGGTGAAACACTCACTTTACTTCAAACCATGGTCGGGTTATCTCTCAGAGGGGTGACACCGATTGGGCACCAAGGTCCTGCGATCTAATCCCATTAGACTTTTTTCTCTGCGGCTATTTGACGGATGGGGGTTTATGTCAAATAACCTGTTACGTTTCCATGGGTGAAAGAGGACATCGGATGTGCAATTGCTGAAATAGAGCTGCAGTTATACGAAAGAGTTATGAAAAGCTTCTCTAAAAGAATGTTGTCAGCGGAGTCGTGGAAAGCATTTGGCTGACGACATATTTCATATCAAATTGCTAAGTTTGTACTATATACTGATACCAATTTGCTGAAGATCAAAATACAGAAGAACTGGAAATAAATAAAGTTTAATGTTATAAACCACAGATAGCATATTTATCTGCGGGTTATAATCTGATAATATCTATAGAGAAAACTGGAAAAATCCAGTTAAAAGGAAAATTGTTATTGATGATCACACTTTAAAGCAGGTGTCACATTTCAAATATTTAGGATGCGACATCACATACCTTAACAAAATAAATAAGTTTCAAAAAATTTATGGAACCATCAGAAGAACACTCAAGGTAACAACGTTAAAAGAAACACAGATAAAATGTTACAAAATTATGGCAATCCCTATAATTTCTTACGGATCGGAAACTTGGGAGCCAAGAAAACAAGATCCGTAAAGTGTTGCATCAGTTTGTACTGTATAAGAAAAGAAGAAACCAAACACGAACTAATAGTGCAACTAATCACTGAGTTGACCAGAAACTACAAATATACATTGAATGACCATATAATGAGGATGTGTTCAGAACGGATACCCCAAAAATGCTTAATTATTATCCTCCAGGGCCCAGGGCTTAAAAGTATCGGTAGATCAAGAACAACATTTTGAAGTCGGATCAGGAAAACTGTCTAATCCTGGAAAGATCGACGAATATTCAGAAAGCAAATCCTAAAAGTCAATTTGGATCACGGATTAAATATAGTTAGAGAGGTCGGGAAATATCAGCCCATTAAATTGACTTTTTGTATTCAAATTAAATGCACACTGTTATTTATTCACTGTTTGTTTTTAGGTATCAGGTTTTGTTCTAAACATTCCGTTCACAAATTTGTCAGCAATGTCAAAAAGAATAAAAAGCTTGGGAGTACATATAAAACATGAAACAGATAATGAGTTTGGGATTTCTGTTTATATGCATGTGTATGCAGGAAATGTTATATCAGTTTGGATTATACTTGCAAGTGTAAAGACAAACGATAACCTAATTTGCTAATGTAGTTTAAGAAATTAAAAAAAATACAATGTATTACGATTTAGTTTTTATATAAAAATTATTTTATTTAATGCATTTATTTCTCATTAATGTTGCAAAACTACTACAATTACGTAGTATTATAAAATCCATTTTACGCCGCCCATGGAAAAAATAAAAAACCTTCTAAATTCATTAATCCGACTAAAACAACTTAAAATTTAAGCCGGCTGAAGTAATAAAAAAGGGGAATCGAACGCAAGGTTGAATGGAAGTTTCGATAAGATTTCGGCAAAACGCTACGCCAACAACGAGATAGCCGTCGAAAAATACCAGAGAATTTCATGCTAATTATAAAAGGACAGTTGTATATTTCAGTTAGTTAGCTTAGTTTATATTCCTTGTGAATTGGATCGATTAGCTGTAGTAAATAAATAGTGGATTATTTTTGGTTTAAATAAAGAAATTCTATATTTATAAACAGCATTTATTCATATTCACACCATCCGTATAGCGAAAGTGAAACTTTTTTCGAGTTGTGGAAAATCGACTTTTTAAAGCCCTTCCAAAATTTTGGCTTATAGCAGAACACCCCTAATTCGTTTGTTGACTATAAAAAAGTATGTAACAAAATCATCCTAAAATTTTACTTTTTGAATATGGAGTAGAATGAATGGTTTGCAGTAGATGCAAGCACATATTAATAATAGACATTCGAAACTCCCTGTTTTCATAGGTTTATGTGTTGGTAGCTTTGGTACTTTGGTAGTATGTAATGCATTCAGATCAGAGCCGAAAAAATACACTTTTAGAATTATTGTGTGGGTAATTAGCAAAATTGGCCCGGCTAACTGGTTTTCCTTAAATGAAATTATTCTACCCAGATGTTATGAGAGAAAGCAGTCCACAGGTCATACAACAGAGAAAAGCAGCCTCGACAATACGATCAACTAGTCAAGTAGTTTTCTTGTTTACAAATAGGTGTATAAGTTGAATGTTCAAATAAAGGTTTGATGTTAGCGTACAAAACTGTGTTTTTATACAACCTCAAAAATGTATATAATTAGTGATAACTATGACTGCATTAATTTGATTTCTTTTAAATAATTCTTAAACTTGTTAGATCCAAAAAAAGTTATATGTATGAGCTCGTTATGTTAACTTTTTGCCGAGCGGGTTGTTTATCGTGTATCTATTGTCTGTCGTGAAGACGTTTCAACTTCAAGTTTCGAGGTGTCAATCACTGTATGTATATGTGAGCCATATATTATGTGTGGGTATCAATTTAACATTTTTTATTATCAATTTCTACTAGAATTATAAAAAAACTTGATTGTTTTTAAATATTTTCTGTAATTTTTTCCGGGCAAAAAAACATTGTATTTACATGCCAATTGTGTGAAAACTGCTCGAAGAAATGACATACGGGAACAAATAAATTTCGAATATGAAAAGGCCATTATTCAGACTATAAGCAGGACCGAACCAAATATTTTTATTCTGATGGTTACTTTTTCTCGCAAAAAATCGTATAGTACTGAACATACCAATGTATTGGCCTTTCAATGATTTATCGATATTGTAACAAAAAAAGTAGGGGTCAGTATTAAAAAAAATTGTGCATTCTGGAAAAACGTGACAAATAGGAGAAACAAAATCAAGATGAAATCCAACAAAGGTTAGTGAATTATTTTGATGAAAAACGAAAAATTGAATTAGAGAAGCTTGCAAATAATATAGATGAAAGGCAACAAAGTTTAATTGAGGGATTACTTGCAAAATTTGAATTAAAGAGGCAAGATGAACTTAGAATATTTGGAGAAAAACGGCAAGCTGGTGAATTAAAACGACAAGCTGATGAATTAAAAAGGCAAGATGATTCAAAGATGCAAAAGGAACTATTAGAACAACTAATGCAATTGGTAATGCTAGGTAACGAAGCAGTTAATAACGAGAATATAGTGGCATAAGAGATATAAACGATGGCAAGGTACTAAAATATACGGTGGATAATCTTGAAACCACAGCGAGGAAAATATCAGAACACTGTAAGTCCTAATGGTTCTCTTAGCAAACCACCCACATTTGATGGTAGTTCATTGAAACCGTGGCTACAGTCAACGGGTGGGACAGCTAAGAAAAATCTACCTCTGGTAATTTCTTTAAGAGGTCCAGCATCGGAACTCCTCCAAAGCGTTCCAGAGGATAAACAAGTTAGCTTTGACAAGATCACTGCAGTTCTAGATAAGCGATATGACATCCAATCTTTTAACCAAGTATACCAGGTGGAACAAAGTGGAAAAACGCAAAAATCTGGAGTCTACAAGAGTTCGAAGCAGAGATTAGACTTTTATTACATATTTGTCCTACCCAGATCTACCAGAAGAAACTGAAAATCAATTAGCAACACGTTTTATGAGTGGTATTAAATCCGCATTAAAAGAGCAATGAAGCTTTACTGCGGACTTTGGAAGTAGAGGCCGCCATAAACATGTCCAAACCGAGACTACGAGCAGTTTCCTTCAGTCATGAAAAACCAGAACCATCCCTCCATGCAATATTGATCGGATTACACAAACTACTGGAACGGCTTCAAAGAACTGACATCAGAGTAGTATGTTGCCGTTGTGGAGAGGAGACTTTCAACGTGACTGCAAAGTAAGGCTACCTGAGCGATCGCCAACCAGGGATAGCCAACAAAACAACCTCACCAACCAGGGAAACTCGGATCAGTCAGCATAAGTAAGCGAAAGCTGACTAACCCTCCACCAGAGCCCAGGACTTCATCCGCATCTGGGGATTTTGCCAAGTTAGAAGCAGTCTAGTCATCAAGGGCACCATCAATGGCCGCGCCATGACCATCACCTTTGACACCGGCGCCGTTGTGTCCATTGCCAGGTCCAGGGTGAGGTACTTCTCCGGAAATCCGCCCAATTAACAACAACATCCAGCTAAAAACAATCACCGGCAAGTCCATTTCAATACAACGTGAGGCAGGTGTACTGCTACAGATAGGGGACAATAGAATTCGGCATAGGGTCCTAGTACCGGAGATTGAAGACGATTTAATACTGGGTCCGGACCTAGTCAGCTAACATGGGTTCATATTCTACCCGAGATTCCTAAAAGAGGATTTTTTTAATAAAATAGGTTTTCTTTGCCTATCCTAAGCATACGTTCGATTTTTCTAGTGAACCGATAGTCCTCCAGAAGTTGGTGCCACTCTATTTTCGCAAATAATATCATGCATAAAAAAATATCTCACATCATTCAGTTCACAAAATGCCCAGTTCATAGAAAAGGTGTGAAATTCGCCCTACTCAATTCTCTTCTTCAGGTATGAGCAAGAACTGAAAACTAAAAAATCTGTGGTCTTATGTTTTATGGTTTAACAACGAAAGATTGTCGTAAAGTTGCATATGAAATGGCTGCTATAAACAAACTTAAAATGCTAAAGTCACGGAACGTAAACCAAAATAGCAGGCATTGGGTGCGTTCAGCAGATACAAACTGTTGTCAACGTTTGCTTACGTTTCATGTTTTGTGCTGCACAAAACATGAAACGTGCAGCACAAAACATGAAACGTTAGCAAACGTTCACAACAGTTTGTATCTGCTGAACTCACCCATTGACTGGTTGAAACCTTTACTCAATTCGCAAAAGCCATATGATTAACTTTATTTACGCAAGCCGTAAGCTTGAGCAACAGCGTCCCATAAGGAAAACGTAAATGTTGTTTTCAATAATCTGCAAGAAATGTATCAGACATTCTTGACTTGCTGATGAAAACAAAGTGTACATTCTTGATGAGACTGCAACATCAACAGTACAGAAACCCCAAAAAGTTTAGGGCTAAAGGTAAGAATATTGGGAAAGTATAATCAAGCGGTGAACGAGGCACCCTGATAACAACTTGCTGCATCATCAGTGAAGTTGTAAAAGTTTGCCCGCGGTACTTATTTTTCATAGGATAAACTATCCAAATCGTATGATTAAATGTGCTCCTCCCAGATCATTAAGAATAGCAGTACCTACCATCTGGTTAGATGAACAGCGAGTTATTTCTCGAAAGAATGAAACATTACATCAAAAACATCTCGATCTCCGAAGAAAAATTCTTCTATACCGATTATGGATTACAACAAAAATAATCATTTATTAAATATGTTAGCAATAACCTGACTTTTATATTAAAATTCAATGTAGATTCACTCACTGTGTACACCCATGATAACTTATTTTAGTTGTAATATAGTGTACACCCTTACGCTATAGGAGGCGCGCCCGGTCTCTCGGACCGACGAGTAATTCATTTTTCCTTATTTCGCGGGTACGTGGCAACGGCAACATTGCCTTTGACCGCAGTATATGACTTTATACATTGGAAAGTTATTGGAGCTGAGAGGAAATTCGAATAAGAAATTTCTGATATTGAAAATTTAGTAGTACAATGAACGCGTAACGAAATGGAGATTTCGGATCATGAAGATTTAGAAGAAGTTTCTGGCAAGAGACCTATGTTCATTGGAAAAAAATGAGATCACGAAGTACCAACGAATATAGACTCTTATTCGTTGGAATTACCCAAGAGATCTATTCGAATTAGAGCAGAAAACAAAGTAGTTCGTCTTCCGATTTCGAAATTAGTTGTCAGATCACTGAAACCTTCTTTAAATTGTTTTAAATATTCCGTAGACAATAAAATGCTAAGTCTATATAAATTTAGTTATAGCTAATTCTGCTTTTTCCGGATGTACAGACCGCATTTTTTCGATGTTTCGCCCACACTTGTATGGGGCTTTTTCAATGATGAGAAATACAAATGTTGCTTATATTGAGGCGACTACATTGGTTTAGTCTTTTTCTCAGTACATATTGTGATAATAAAATGGTATTTCTGCACTAGGTATGTGTTTTAATAGTTAATTAAAAATAAAGTGTTGAAGTTCAGTGAAGTTTAAATGTATTTGTATATGCATCTTATGGGTAAGTTTCCATATCGGTTGAGAACCTGACGCGCCCCCTAATATTCGAAATTCTCACGCGCCCCCTAATATTCGAAATTCTCACGCGCCTCCTGTAGGGTTAAGGATCTATAAATAATATATATTTAACATAAAATGTAGGGAAATATTTGATCTTTCTTTGATTAGTTTGATATAACTAGCTTGTAGTTCTCGAGATATATGGCAATGAGAAAAGGGGGAGTTACTGTTGCCACAATGACCCTACTTAGTAGGTAGGTAACTATTGTATAGCTACATTTGCACAAATAACATGTAAAAATTGTATGTTTACTGATATTATTATCAAAACTTGATGGAACATCAATTCTAAACTCTGTACCTACAATCAAAACTCTTGTGGCACTGTATTTCTCCTTAAACCATTATGGTTTTCTGCTGGAAAGTGTTTTTGTTTAAACTGTATATTTTGAAGTTAAGCAGTGGCTACCTTTCCAATCTCTGACAAGCACTAAGAAATGAGTAATTTCCTTACAAATTGAAAATAATTTCCTATATAATCATAATTTCAATTATTATTCAGAAGTCTTTCACATTATAACAGGAACTTTGCACACAAATTTAATGGCAACTAACATTGACCTTTTTGTGGTTTTTTATTTAAAATATCACAAACAGGCAATTGGAATGTTTATTAGAATGAAAAGCAAATCCCAAACCGCATGAAATATCTCAAGAAATATTTCACTGAAACATTTCTGCAATATTCCTATGTCCACGACAAAACATCTACTGAAATATTTCATGAAATCTTAGGAAAACATTTCGTGAAATATTACACCAATATTTCATAAAATGTTTTAGGAGAATTTTAGTCTTGAATATAGTAATATTTTGGAAAAAAATTCAAAAGATACTTTAGACATAAAATATTTTAGGACTATTTTAAAATATTTGAGTCTAATATTTTTAAAATATTCGTGTGCTCACGCCAAACAAATCTTTTGAAATATATCATGAAATATTACAGAATATTTCATGAAATATTTCAAAAGGTTTTTGTAGCGAAAATATGAAGATTTCTGAAATATTTAATGATACTTCAAAACAGACATGAAATATTGTATAAATATTTTTAAATAGTTCACTAAAATACATTTAAACTATTTTCATATCTACAACAAAAGATCTTTTGAAATATATCATGAAATATGACACAAAGATTTCATAAAATATTTCAGGAATAATTCATGAATTATTTCATATGGGGTTTTGTAGCGGACATAGCGATATTGCTGAAATATTTCAAGAAATATTTTGAAATGTTTCAAATCAAACCAGAAATATTGCATAAATATTTTAGAAATATGTCATGCTGTGTGGGATGTTGTACAGGTATTCTATATTAATAGCATGGTTATATTTGTTTATTTACTATAAATAATTTTTTATGGGTATTTGAAGATCAAGGTAAGTATGGTGTTGATCAAAACAAACTGTGGAACAAATGCAATTGTTTTTTTGTCTCATTACCATACGATCTATTTTCATATATCGTCGGCTTGGAAGAAGACTGTCATAACTCAAAAAAATGCGTTTTTATGTTTTTGTAATGAAACAACTTCAATTTGTCTATAATTTTATGCGGAAGAGAGTTATACGTTGTAATTAATTTGGCGGCCGCTAAATACCACTAGTGACAGTATGTGTTTTTGACAAGTCGACACATGTATTCTGTGCAATAGAGTCACATATCAGTGCTGTATCTAACGTTGGTTTATTTAACCCCAAAAAAGACCAATGTGAACTTTGCCTTGCTTTTCTAAATGCTAGTACAGATGATAAAACTCAACTTCAGGAAAAGTATGATACCCATATCAAAGAAAAAGTGCTTTCCCGGAGAGAGAAAGAAATTGATAAAACTTCAGGGAGTACAGTTGCCGTATACGACCTCCAAGCAGTTTTGCCATGTCCCACGGGCAATGCATCTTCATATTATTATACATCAAAATTGAATGTTTTAAATTTCACCGTATACCAGTTGGCAAATAACGAAGTTAGCTGTTATGTTTGGCATGAAGGACAAGGACAAAGAGGGGCTAATGAAATTGGTTCCTGTGTGTGGCACTATCTTAATGCCATAAACACTAAGGCTTCCATTGAGAACAAATTCATAGACGTCATATTCTATAGCGACAACTGTACGGGGCAAAATAAAAACAAATGCATTTTCGCCTTGTACATGTTCGCCATTTTAAAATTAGCAAATATACAATCAGTGACCCATAAATATTTCATAATTGGTCATACCCAAAACGAAGGAGATAGTTCCGATCCATGTTTCTGAACAGTATGTGACACTCATCCAGCAAGAAAAGAAAAATGGCAAACGATATTCAGTAGAAGAAATGTGTTACGACGATTTTTTCGACTTAAAAAAACTTGTTGTGGAGATGGGCATCAATAATATATTCAAAAACTCTGAAGGTGAAGTAGTTAAAATCACAGACATGAAAATGTTCATGATGAAGAAGGATCAGGTCGGAAAAATCTTTTATAAAAATTCTTATCAGCAGCAGGACTTCTTTACTGCAAATATTGTGTGAACTCAAGGCGCCAGAGTACAGACTTTAATTTACTTGAACTAAGTAAAGCTTATAAACAGAAATTACCTATTGCAGAAGCAAACAAGAATGGAATACTGTCCTTGATAAATAAAAAAGTTGTTCCTCGATATTATTATGAGTTTTATAACAATTTATAATAATGTATAGTTGTTCTCACAAAAGTTTTGTTTACTTAAAATAAAGTTTTCATATTGTATCCTTTCAAGATACAACAGTTGTTCCACAATATTATTATGAGTCTTAGAACAATTTATAAAAATGTATAGTTGTTTTCAGAAAGGTTTTGTTTACTTAAAATAAATGTTTCATTTTGTATATTTAAATTTATTTCAGAAGTAAACAAATAATCGTAACATCTCTAAAATATTATTCAAAAACATAAATATTATTTGGAACAAGACTGTCACATGTTTGAAAATAGGGGTTGAATGTGTACAAACGTACAAAACAAAAGGCAACTTAAGGCAAAACAATGCAACTTAAGTTGTCTGCAAGCCATCTGTAAAGAATATGGTTTCTAATTATTTAATGAGATCGAGATCTGAGTACATTTTATCCAGTAAAATGTTTACATGCTTCCCCTGAAAATTTGTGTATTTTGAGTTATGACAGTCTTCTTCCAAGCCGACGATATGTGTACCTACATGTTGGCCTCCATTAAGAAGCTTTCACTACAATAATGAAACCTATGCCTATATAGATTATATATAGTTGCAGATAATTATCAAGAGGTATATTTAAATATGATTTTTTTAGCCAATAGATTTCATTATTCTAATATAAAAAATTATGGGCTAATTATCAGCCCATACTTTATGATAGTCATCCTGTGGAAGTATAGGAAAAAAATACCCAATTATAGCAAATTTATTTATTTTAAAATTTTGATTTTGTTTCTGTTTTCAATATTTTTAAATTTTTTATTGATACAAGCTATAAATATTTTTCTTTTTTTGTGAGAACTCGACTTTTTCTAAAATTTTCAGATTTTAGTCTTAAAGCTGCTCCTCTTGGACTTGAAGATAAGTAGCCAAAATTGTCTTTTTTACTTCTTGCAGTTTTCCTCTTAAGTGCCTCTGAAAGGAGTTTGAATACTTTAAGACAATACACACACACCTTCCCCTTTTCTAAAAATATTAAACACTTTTTATGTCTCCAAACATATTTATCCCGAACAGCAGCATGTACAGTTATATCTGCATATAGAGTAACAGGTGGTCCTCCAGAACAAATCATGTAAGAATCTACTTTCAACAAGATGTTTTCTAATTCTTCTATACTGCTCGGTTTTTCATTAAAACCTAGCAGCATGTTTTTTTCTTGAAACCAAACAATTAATTTATCTTCTCTCAACTGTATCTGCAATATGAGAAGTGTAATTATTCAATAAAAATCAGTAGCAGTGAAATTTTTAAGCTTACAATTTTCGTTGCAAAACCCTGTAGCTTATTGCCATCAAAAGGATTTTTTAGTTCATCTGCATACAAAAGAAGGAGAGCATCAGACTTTTGATTACGATTAATACTCCATCCAGTATTTGGCAATTCAATAGTTGCAGTGCCTTGCAGAAGGTCATTTCTTAATTTTTTATATAAATCTTCTTCATAAACAGGAGTTATATGTCCATTATTTCTTGTTTCTGAACTGCTTTCACTCATATCTTCATTAGCAATGTTGACATTCTTAATATCAAAATCACTCCCTTCCATATCCAAAGTTTCTACAGCATCACTTGGTTCCTCCTGAAAAATTAATCTTTTAAGAGCATTATTCTTTGGTGTCTTTGATAAATTTATTAAATTGGAAATACTACAATTTGGCCCATTATTTTTTTATAAATTTGAACCTACAAGAATATCATTACATTTATTTGAGGAGTACTTGTCACATCTTGAAATTTCAAAACTTCTCACTTGTAATATTTTATTACTAAAATTTTTAGACTATGATTAAAATAACTGACCTTAACCTTAATGCTTTCTGGCATCATAACATCAAGATCTATACTTCTGCTTTCAATTTCCTTTTCATCTGTTTTAGTAATGTTATTAGCAACTTCATTCTGTATGTTGGAAGTGCTGCTTTCCTCACTTTCACATATTGGGAGTGCTCCTTTCTTTAATCTTTTTCTCTTATATTTTACCTGAAATAAAACTTAAATTTCTACAGTGACAACTTGAAAAAAATATATACAAAATTATTGTGTGAGGCCTAGTTTTAATTAATAATAGGTAGTGAAGCTAAATTTATACTAGTTTATATTTTCAAAATTGAAAATAAATCTTTATACAGATTTACAGCTATAGCTACTTTCAGTCATTCAGTTTTAAATCTTTAAAATATATTGAATATATTTTATTGTTTTTACACAATTCTGTAGATACTTTTATACAACAATTACAAACGTACATACGCACATTTAAAATCACAACCCCATTGTATTCACGATAATATCCAGTTAGAATATCACTTGGAGAAAAATGTTTTTCACAGACGCGTGCTGATCCTTTAAACTCACAGTTTAGAATATTTTTCCACTTATCTTCTAGGTCTTTTGGAACACGAAAGCCCCCTAAATTGTCTGGATTTTTTTCTCGAGCGTTACAGTTCGGCACCGCACAGTGCCAAACCATGTTTCAAAAATATAAACCAGAAAATGTACTAACGCAACCAATTTTCGTACATATTCTTTAAATACAGACCACAAATTATTCACTGCTTTGCGTTACAGATTTCAGCTACAGCTCACCATACAGACTTTTTGCATTATTATTATTTACATGTATTACCACAGATCATACAAAGACAATGGGTGCAGCAATGTTCAGCAGATGTTGTCAACAACGTTTGCTTACGTTTCATGTTTTGTGCTGCACAAAACATGAAACGTGCAGCACAAAACATGAAACGTTAGCAAACGTTCACAACCCCTGTTTTCCAATTAGCGCACAATTGAGCACAGTGCGGCACAGTGCTAGCACTGAGTGTTCCAATTACAGCACTGGCTC
Source organism: Octodonta nipae (assembly GCA_034190945.1). Classification (NCBI taxonomy): domain Eukaryota; kingdom Metazoa; phylum Arthropoda; class Insecta; order Coleoptera; family Chrysomelidae; genus Octodonta; species Octodonta nipae. The sequence continues at coordinate 104,457,011 of CM067220.1, forward strand.
GCACAATTGAGCACAAGAAATAACTGTGCCTTTGGGATGTTTTATGTAGGTTTACTTAGTAAACATAAAACTTTATCATAAAACATGAAGTATGTTCCAAATAACGCCCGAACATTACCTTACAGGGCGACAGAAAAACACTTTGAGTTCTAATAATTGGAAAACAGTCATTACTGAATTATTCTGTAAATAATTTACATACACATAAACGTGAATTGATAACCTATGAGTAATACACTTTTAGCCTTATGGTGATCAGTGTACTCTACCGGTTGGTTTTAAAACAACCATGTTCCAATTAACGTCCTAAAAATTGTCGCACTGTGCGGCACAAAATCACTTGTGCTCTGCTAACTGGAAAACAGCCAACAGTTTGTATCTGCTGAACTCACCCATTGTATGAATGTGAACCATAAAGTATAGAGGATTAACGAATTACCCCAAGTTGAAATATTTTTATGTTGCACTCAGTCGCTATAAGGCGCTGTTGCTGTTTTAAATTTGCGATTGAAATTTGTCACAGAACACGGATGCAGATTGATAATTGATAGTTTTGTCAACGAATATAGAGTCTATATTCGCTGGTTTTGTGCAGATTCCACATGCATGACATTTCACTTTCATATCTGGGTCACCTATATTTAATTGTTTTGAAAATACAGCTGGAAGGTTGATTCTTATTGGTGGAAAATGAGCGGAAAATGGCAGTGGCTTCTGGGCTTGCCACCACTGTCCTTATGTGGTCCTTATACGCACTCTGGAGACAGTTATACCAGCCGCAAACTGAGACGCAACTACGTGAGGTGTGTCACGGCAAATTCTCGTGGACAGAGTGAATCAAGGCGATGAACACTGCAAAACAGGCCGCAGTTTCACTGTGTCAAGTATGGCGGTTTCTGCATGTTTTGAATATTTGATTTCAGAATTGGAGTCCTCGGACCTCAGAGAGTGTTCATGGCTTGTATCCTACAAAACTTGAGAGATTTCCACTGCCTCAGTTATTTTTTCTTAATTTTTTTTCTAAGTTTCGAACATACTCACGGTGACAACTGCGGCATAAACACTGCGTTCCGCAGGTAACTGTGAGTATTATCTGCGTCACGTCACTCTACGTTGCCAGATATCGCGGTCGTATATATTTACGAGGTTTACAAATTCTCGCAGTGACACACCTTGCGGCAGGTCACAAAGCGGCGTCTCATTTTGCGACTGGCCTAACAGGCTATTTCACTTGGTGGGTGGAAGCAGCCAATGAACAACACGCTGAAAGAATTTCATTGGAAGCAGAACGTTTTACATGAAATTTAAATTATGTATCGATGTTTAAATATATGAACTTTCTCCAAATGTTGATAGATATGGCAACCCAGGCCAGGGGCGTCCGCAGTTTTTGGTTTAGGTAGGGGCAAATTAGAAAAAAAAATGTCCTAGAGGCGAGCAACTCGAAAAAAGTCCCAGAGACGGACAAGTCCAAAAATTTTTTGGTCCAGGAGGGAAAAGTCAGAAAATTTATTGGAAGGTTTAAAAGCTCTCGGCATGTTTTACATGGTTAGGGGGAGGGCAGCTGCCTTCCCCTGCCCTCTTGGTACGCCCATGACACTATCAGTGTTGCAACAAGGTTATATTTTGTATATTTTACGTATTTTCATGTCATGATTGTATGTTAGACCGGGCACAGACCTACCGTTTCTGTTCTGTTCTTATAAGAACAGAAGAGAATCCGGGTCATTGCCACACACTTACCGGTCGTCGGGCTTTCTTGTCTTTCTTGATTTGCCCTCAGTCGTTATCTAGCGCTTGTGGTAGACTAGGGATGTAACGAATGTTCGATTTTCGATATTCGCGAATACGAATGCGCGTTTCTTCTTCCAATATTCGCGAATACGAATGCGAATATTAGATTTTTAAATATGCTGCCAAAATTAAGCAATCACAAACACACATTTGATCGCCCATTTACGACCGTTCGTTTAAAAAGACAAGTAATATAATTTACTTATTTTGGTTTAATCAAATATTATACCACATATTGTATTGTATATAATTATTATATAAAGCAGTTTTTCTATTTTTAATACATAAACTGAAATATCTGCGGAACCTTTGTTTTGTCACAGATGTATAAACAGAAAATTCTGTATCCTAACACCAAACCCTTACACTCAAAGTTTGATATGTATATAATATTTTGGTGTATGAGACAAGTTATAAGAAGTTTGTAAAGCTCGTTTACGTGGAACACACCCTTAGGAAAATATTCTGCATATTTCCAATTTGGCAGTTTGCCCTGACAAACGGCCTGGTGCTAGTCTGAGCACTGTCAAATTTATACTTGGCTCTGAAGTTAAAGCTAGGAGTCTATTAAGTGTCGAAACGTTTTAAAAAAGTTTAGAAGTAGGAAATATATTTTAAAGAAATGGTTTACTGGCGAAAAATGTTTTATTACAAATTATTTAACAATAGCACAAAACGATAGGTTGAATACATCCATCACAAATAAACAACACGTGAAACACCATAACCGTTTGTTTGTTTAGGGAAAGGAATAAGTTCAGTAACTATGTAATGGTGACTGAGGAATTCTCAAGACATTATCAAGTTGACTGCGTAAGGAATCAGGCTAAACTCGAAAAATTGTTGCGGTATTTCTTTACATCACCCCGTATGAAATTGTAGCAGGATTTGACTCACCCTATAACCTTTCAAAATCAAGGTTTTACTAAAAATTTTATCGTCATTAGGTTGCACCATTGTCGCACGGTTGTGAATATCCGAAATAGCAGCGGTACCCAACGAAGCAAAATTTGTCATCAGGAGATTAAAACATACGTACCTATATAGTGTAAACAGGACAGTTACTTTTGACAGATTAGTAAGCTCAACCTCCTGTTGTATTGATAAATATTCAAGGTTTCAAAAGCTTATTGTTGAAACTTTCAGAATCTTATTGTTAAAGCTAGAAATGATCCAAGAAAGTACCAGTATGTTTCAAAGTTTGCCAAAGTTTAAATACGTCTGCAATTTTGTTTTTAAAACGGATTTAGCACTCTGACACCATCAAGTGTCTTTTAAACAAGCAATAATTTAAAATCAATACACAGATAAAAATGTTATAAAACGAAAATAAAATTTCGTTTTTCTTGGACAACCTTATATGATACTATCTTTTCGAGATTTTATAACCCATTAAACGCAAGACAATATGTTGCTTCTAGTCGAGAACCTTTATCAACCCTCCCCTCAACTGATTTAATCTCTAAAAGATTGTATCATAATTTCCTTGACCGGTTTTAGTTAACCTACGAATTCTTTGTCCTAGAATCACAAGGAAACGCCGTTATATACAGTATGACTCCCAATTTCGAGTCTCTGTGAGCTAGTTTTCCTGAAACTCCTAGATCTCGAATTTTATTTTGTCATAAAACCCTATATCGTCATGAAACTGACATAACTTGCTTAATTTGATTTAGCAATTAAATAGATCCTTAATTACATCTACATGTGCGGATTCCAGAAGAAATGTAAATATGTAGTTGACACACAACTAGTGTATTTTGTATTAAAGTTATAAAGAAATTTATGTCATCATACAATTGTTAATTTCACATTGAAAATACAAGTAAATGCATACCTGTGCTTAACTTTTGAATTTACAAGTGCAAGGTATAAAGCTATTTTCACTTTTCATTGTCAAACACATTCGCAAAAAATTCACATATATAACAGCAATACGAATGCGAATATTAAAAAAGACGCGAATATTCGCACATGCGAATGCGAATATTCGTTACATCCATATGGTAGACACATCGAATATATCATATCTCATAATTTGTAATAGAAGATGACGAACCGATCAAAAACATAGTTGTCGGACAACTGTGGTAAAATCGCCGGCGCCGGGTTGCAAACGTGCTGTGTGTGCCAATATATGGAGTATGTATGTATGTACGTAAGGCCGGGCACAGACCTACCGTTTCTGTTCTGTTCTTATAAGAACAGAAGAGAATCCGTATCATCGCCACACACTTATCGGTCGATGGGCTTTCTTGATTTGCTCTCAGTCGTTATCTAGCGCTTGTGGTAGACACATCGAATATATCATATTTCGTAATAGAAGATGACGAACCGATCAAAAGCACAGTTGTAGGACAACCGTGGTAAAATCGCCGGCGCCGGGTTGCAACCGGGCTGTGTGTGCCGATATATCGAGTTTGCACGTAATCCATGGCTCTTTCTTACCGGTGAGCACGTTCTTACCGGGGACGCTGGCCGGTTGCTTTCTGACCGTTGCGGATCGGTCGGTATGTGACGAGTGATATACTTTACATTGCATTCTAGCCTTCGGTTACAATTATTTTCTGTTCTTATAAGAACAGAACAGAAACGGTAGGTCTGTGCCCGGCCTAATTCATGCCTCTTTCTTACCGGTGAGAACGTTCTGACCGGGGCGCTGGCCGGTTGCTTTCTGACCGGGCGTTCTTGCCGTTCCGGATCTGTAGGTATGTGACGAGTGATATACTTTGCATTGCGTTCTAGCCTTCCGTTAGAATTCTTTTCTGTTCTGTTCTTATAAGAATAGAACATAAACGGTAGGTCTCTGCCCGGCCTTACTCGTATAAAAAAATATTTTCGTTTTCAAACATATTTATGTAACTTTTTTAAACGTTTCTTCTACTGGTTATTAATGTGTACATTGAATTATTCTAAATTGTCACGCTAATTCAAGCATTTAAAAAATCATATCTTAACTCCTTTATAAACGAACTAGTAAGGATGGCAGATGTCAGCAAGAACACAATCTCCAATCTACAAAAAATAAACTAGTACGAACTTAAATTAATAATTGTATTGTATTGGTTTTGAGTCTATTAGAGCCTGTTTATTTGAGTATTGTTATTGTTTTGAGATTACCTATGAATATTATGATTACCCTATATTTAGCATTATACTTCTTCCTATTATTACCATTAACTAGTTTCAAAATAGAATTATTTTCCTTTGTGATTACAAAAGGTTAAAAGCAGTTTCCTGTCTTGAGTTCATGTACAAAAATAGGTACAATTAATTATTTGATTCATTATATTAATTTAATGGGCCTTTTCATATTCGAAAATTTCTAGTGGGCATGCGTCAACTTCTATCATTCATTTCGGACAAAAAACATTGTATTTAGATGCCAGTGGTGTGAAAACTGCTCGAAAAAAATGACGCACGGGAACAAAAAATTTTCGAATATGCAAAGGCCTATTGGAAATTGATAACTGTAAGTAGGTATAGTAAAGAATAAATATTTTTAGTACATAAATTTAAAAAAAAATCTGGCATGTTACTTTGTTTTAAACTTGTAACTTTTCTGATTCACAGATATAACTTTAGTAGAAGCTTTTGTATTTGTATGATCTTTGGTAGAAGTCTTTATTGTATGATCTGTGGGTAGAAGCCCCAGTGGCAACACTGGTGAACATACAAATGATATAAAAAAAGTTTTTTTAAATCAGAATAATTGTAAAAAACATAATGTGTTTTTAAAAAGATAAATATTTTTATAGTGATGGATGTGGTATTTTTTGTCTCTTAGCTTATTTGACATTCAATTTTTCACTTTCAAAGAATGGTGTACCAATAGTTAAAAACCTTTTTAAGAAGTTCACACGGTCACGCTGTAGTAATACACAGCGACTATGTGTAACTGGAAAGGAACCAAAACAAACGTTTATATATCTGGTGTGAGAATATAACAAGGCCTCATTTTCTTTCTCACATTACCAAATCTGAGAATAAGGCTATACTTGCCTACTCTACCCAAAAACATCCTCCTTTAATTCCAAAAGTATCTAGGTACTTACTGTGTACATTGGCTCTCCTTACTATGATTTCACATGGAGCTAACACCACTTGGACATTTGCTATAAATATCTAAAATTGACTCCAGGTAGCCACATAATACAAACTAAGTAATGATTCATTCATCAAGAGAAAGCCTCGAAGTACTGTTTATCTACTGACAATACTACTCAGAAATTTGAAAACAAGATATGATTAGAAAATCTCTTAAATTATAGCATTCATAATAACTTTCAAGATATATTGCAGAAATCTTGCGTATCTATGATTTTCCAGATTCGCATCGACTTTATACATAACTGATGTCATAATAAAAACCATCAAATGAAAATACTGGTGTAAGACACTATAAAAAACATAAAGTATGAACAGGAAAAAGAGTGAAAAACACTGAGGGCTTCAATAGGATATTAGGTATTTTTTCTTTAGTATTTTAAAATTCTCACATTCTTTCTTCAAACAAGAGTTTTTGTAAATGAAGTAAAATTCTGTTAAAAATAGATATGCTATTTCCACAGTAACAATTACAGATTGGTATATTTAAGGAACCTAGAAAATAACAATTAAAATATTAATAACCTCAATTATGAAATTTACAATGACTAATATTGTAATCATCATCATCAGTCATAATCACCAACTGACCAATATACTTTATTTTTGTACCTACTGAAAACTTACACATTTGTGTTAGTTAATCTGCTGAATTGAGTTGGTCCTTATTTGACATTCATTATTAATACTGAATCAGAAGAAAGGACCTGCACTATTGTAATGGAAAAAGGCTTTTAGCTATTTTTTTTTGAAACTTGACCATTTGATAGCTCTGTATTGATGAATCAAAAGTCTCCATGGGCTCAAACTCTGAAAGCCTTCTGATTTCGAGGTATAAAACCCAAAGTTGATTTTTTGACCCCTTATCATGGGTGAGATAGTGGCTTTTGGCTACCTTTTTTTTGAAACTTTGCCATTTAATAGTCCTGAACTTGTGGATCAAAAGTCTTTATAGCCTCAAACTCCGAGATTTTTTGAGGTACAGCTGCCCAAAGTTGATAGGATAAAAAAATTAAGTTTGGGGCTGGGGGTTGTATCTCAAAAATGAAAAAGTTTCAGAGTTTGAGCCCCTGAAGACTTTTGATCCACAAGTTCAGAACTATCAAATGGTAAAGTTGAAAAAAATAGCTGAAAACCACTTTTTAACTATATGTCATAAAGGTTAAAAAATACCAAATTTGGGGGACTGTATCTTGAAAAGAAAACAATTTCACAGTTTGAGCCCATGTAGACTTTTAATCCACAAGTTCAGAGCTATCAAATGGCAAAGTTTCAAAAACATTTACCAAAAGTCATTTTGCATAATAGTGCAGGGTCCTTTCCTAAAGTTTAAAAAACTGTTCAATATTTTACAAATTTTTGTCAAAAAAGGAACAATTTCTTTATGATGAACAAGAATCCCAATAATTTGGTTAATAAAATATGAATTTGAGTCACGAAAATTGGATTCAAATTATTATTATTATTATTATTATTTTTCATACAGTAAATGTCTTATACCAAATATCAACTTTCGGTGCTGTTATTGACACGCTCCACGGATATCCGTGCCCTTAATTAGAGATACCGATTTAATCTTATTTTGCGTTGAAATTCTCGTGACTCTAAGAAGTCCGTGTGTGGGACAATATCCTGGAGGTTAATTAGAGACACCGATTTAATCTTATTTTGCGTTGAAATTTGCGTGACTCCAAGAAGTCCGTGTTTGGGACAATATCCGTGCCGTTAATTAGAGACACGGATTTAATCTTATTTTGCGTTGAAATTTTCGTGACTCTAAGAAGTCCTTGTGTGGGATAATATCCGTGCCGTTAATTAGAGGCACGGATTTATCTCCTTTTACATTGAAATTCGGTGAGTCTAATCTTAGAGCTTGTACCTACTCCAGAGTGCACAAATATCGTGGTAGGACTAAAGAGGATATTTCACTCGGTTGGGACTGTTGGGAGCTGCTTCGAATGAAATACGTTCAGCATGTTATTCGTTGGCCGGCTTCCAGCCACCAAGTGAAATAGCCTGTTATTGTCTCTATTGCCCTCTCTTTATAGCCTTGCCATGATATGTGCATTGCAGGCTATCTCCAGAAGGTACAGGCTCTAAGATTCTAATAATTATCGCTAACACTAACAAACCATGTATGATCTAGCAGCGTCGATTCTCTGTGGTCGATTAACGTCGATTAAGATATTCTATTATGTCAACGATACTTCTGTGAACTTTAAACTTCTAATTGATACCGGAAAACACTGTCAAAAACTTCTCACAAAGATTCCTCGAAAGACTAACAATTCAAGGCATTACTCCCGATCTCATAATCCACCCTCATTCGGTTCACTCTAGGTAATCCACATAAGGTTTTTATCTACGATCTAAATATTGAATTTGATGGAATTTTAGGTCTTGATTTTCTTGAGCAATTCGAATATATTGTCGACTTAAAATCCAAACGATTAATTACTGACTTTAAAACTATCCCCCTACATAAAGTGCCCGATCACGACCAATCTAATACACAACCAACAGACACCCCCAGTACTAACGCACAACCTCATACTTATAACAATCAAATAACAATCCAGGCACAATCCGAATAAATTTTCAAACTCAAATTTGAACTTAGAAATACTGACGCAATTTTACCGACACAAGTACGTGTTAATTCAAAGGGGCAATTACTGACTTCGACAATAAACGCGAACGCATTGATCAAAACTGTTAACTTTTCCAATTTTCATTTAGAACCCCTTGACCATACACACCCTCTCTTAAATCTGAATACACACGATTACTCTGAATCTATAAACGTCGACAGAAACTTTACTATCAGAGAACGAATTCGAACAGAACATCTTAACGACGAAGAGCGAGAACTTATTACGAATATCTGCTTAGAATTCGAAGATATTTATCTTCTTATCTCGAAGGCAATGTTTTGACTTTTACTAACGCCGTCAAACACTCTATTGGCACCAATAATGCCAAGCCCGTTTTCACAAAATCTTACAGATATCCTCAAGTGAAAACTCAAATTTCCAAAATGCTTGATCAAGGCATTATCAGGCACTGCCCTCCCCCGTCTGGGTCGTCCCTAAGAAACTCGATGCTTCTGGTAAGCAAAAGTGGAGAGTTGTTATCGACTACAGGAAGTTAAACGAACTCACTGTACTCGAGAAATATCCTCTGCCGAACATTTCTGATCTCCTCGACCAAATTGGAAAGTGTCAGTACTTTTCGACACTGGATCTCGCTTCCGGGTTCTATCAGTTGGAAATCCTTGAGGGAGACATTCCCAAGACCGGTTTCTCTGTTGGAAATGGCCATTACGAATTCGTTCGTATGCCATTTGGTTTTAAAAATGCACCTTCTTCTTTTCAGAGGGTCATGGACAACATTCTTTTGGGTATCCAAAATGAACATTGCCTTGTGTACATTTATGACATCATAGTCTATTCACCAACCATCCATGAGCATATGCCCCTTTTGACAGAAGTCTTTAATCGTCTTAGCCAGTCGAACTTAAAAAATTCAACCTGACAAGTGTAAATTCCTCGTAAGGAAGTTGCTTACCTAGATCATCTTATCACCCAAGAAGGCGTAAAACCAAACCTTTCAAAGGTTGAATGCATCCAGAATTCTCCTCAGCCCCAAACTCCTAAAGATGTTAAATCTTTTCTTGGTCTCGCCGGATATTCCCGACGTTTTATCCCCAATTTCTTTAGGATCTCAAAGCCTCTAAGGAAACTCCTACAGAAAGACGTCAAATTCATCTTCGATGCAGATTGCAACTCTTCGTTCAATGATCTCAAGCAAGCGCTTGTATCTGACCCTATCTTAATCTGCCCAAATTTCGAAGGACCATTCCTGCTTACTACTGATGCTAGTGTTTTTGCAATCGGAGCGGTTCTTTCACAAGGCCCTGTAGGAATAGATCTTCCTATAGCATATGCTTCCCGTACTCTCTGCGCTGCAGTAACTCAATACTCTACCATCAAACGGGAACTGCTAGCCATTGTTTGGACAGTCAAACATTACAGGCCGTATCTTTTTGTGAGAAAGTTTTACTATCCTGGATCTGTGTGAAAGCCTAATGGAGAGCTATATATTTATAGATTACACTCGAAACGATGTTTTAAATGCAGTCTCCTTCGCCCGCTTAAAAATTTTACATAGTTCGATTATAATTGACTGTAGACGGTAAATATACTCTGCCTAATATTTCCGATCTTCTCGACCAACTTGGAAAGGGTCAATATTTTTCGACAATGGATCTCACTTCCGGGTTCCACCAGTTGGACATCCAAGAGGAAGAAATTCCTAAGACTGGCTAATTTCTTCGTAAAGAAGTGGCTTATCTTCACCACCTTATCACACAAGAAGGTGTAAAACCAAACCCTTCAAAGGTTCAAAGGTTGAGTGTATTCAGAACTTTCCGCAACCCCAAACTCCAAAAGACATCAAATCTTTTCTTGGTCTTGTTGGGTACTACAGACGCTTCATACCAAATTTAGCGAACATCTCTAAACCTCTGAGTAAACTACTCCAAAAAGACGTCAAATTCATCTTTGACGCAGATTGCAAGTCTTCATTCGATGAACTGAAGCAAGTCCTTGTATCTGACCCAATCCTGATATATCTAAACTTTGAAGAACCCTTCCTGCTCACTACTGATGCTAGTGGTTTTGCTATTGGAGCGGTTCTTTCTCAAGGCCCTGTGGAAAAAGAGCTCCCTGTTGCTCACGCTTCTCGTACCCTCTGTGCTGCAAAGACACGATATTCCACCATCGAACGAGAATCACAATCAACCATTTCAAGTAATGTACCGACTTTCTTTCAAAAATCAAAATTATGCCAACAACGAAACTGACTCCGAACAACCTGAAAACTCTGACAATGACGACGAACATGACGAAAGAATTACCACTGAGTTTAATCGGTTTGTTTTACTCTACAAAACTGAACCAATAATCGATTCTCAACTTCTAGACAAGTCCCACAAATGCATAGTTAAATTCTTTTGCCAAAACAAAACTAATGACTTACACGACAAAATTATTGAAGGCTTTTTCGAAGAAGAACCTAATTTCACTAACGACACTCTTAACATCTTAGCCAGTAAAACTGTCAGGCATAGAAAGTACTTAGTTGTACCTTTGCCCTATGACCCTGAAACTGTCGTCTCACACCTTTTCAAAATTATTTATAACAACCAAGATCAATTCAACGACTCCGAAACATTCTGCATAGAAAATTACGTTTAGCTTCCTATTCTTGAAATTTTATCCTTCATTCTCTTCAACACAGACATCAAACTCCCAATCTGCCAAAACATTGTTACAACTCTTACCGAAGACGAAATTCCTATAATAATACAACAATACCACTGTGGTAAAAACAACTTCCATCGTGGCATTAACGAAACCATCAGACGTAAAATACAATTGGACCGGTTTAATTAAAACTGTAGAACAATTTATCAAATCCTGTGAAACTTGCCAAAAGGTAAAGTTCTGTAGGAAAAACTTAAGTGCACCTTTTGTTATTACGGAAACACCCAAGACTCCTTTTGAACGTATTAACATTGACATCTTCGAATATCCATCTAGAAATCATGCACTGACTATTAGGGACGAACACCGTTCTGATTTTCTTTCAACATTACGGAACTCCACTTCGCATCCATTGTGACTATGGACGTGAATTCGATATCACCTTAATGTGAGATTTATGCCAACTATACGACATAGAACTGACATTCTCCAACGTTCAACATCCCTAGTCAAACGGTTCTATTGAAAGATTTCACGCGACATTAGCAGAAATGATTAGGGCAAATACAGCGGAACATCCAGACGAACAACCATTTAACGTCCTCCCTTATGCCATCATCTGTTACAATAACACAAAAAACATCATCACAATCGCAATAACCGCAATTGTGATTGTCCTCCTTTCCATCAGCATCATCAGAAAGAAATTCCAGAAGCCCACAATGATCAGCCCTTCTGCCGATCCAGGACCACCATCAAGTCCATCAACCATTAAGCCCAAGGTAAAGCTCCTTGGTCCTGTCGAGGATATTGAATTGCAGAACCTCCTTTAAAAGTCGATGCTGTAGCATCAACTTTTTTATAGGGATGGGAGTTGTTATATAAGTTATTCCATCGACTTATATGAAACCATGTAGCAACAGTTCCCAGTTAGTCAGCATCCACGTATCGTCTCAGGTTACCTTTCGACGACGTTCATCCGTGAGAACTGCAAGCGCTGCGACAGCTTAGTCAGCATTCTTAAGTTATAAATTGTACAATTGCCTTATATCTGTATTAATTTAAACTTACAGTTCTGTCTAGTTTAGTTTAACACTCATTTTGTCTTTTTATTGTTATAAAGTATTATATTGTTATTTTCAAGTCTTATCTTAAAAGTTAATAATTGTGCAACTATAAATAAATTCTTTTTTAAAAAGATAAATTTTGAAAGTGTGATATATATATATATATATATATATATATATATATATATATACATACATATATATGTTTTAGGCGGTTTCCGGGAATTCTTCCGCGTAGTTGATAACTGATCCCTGCCGAGATCGATGGTAAAATGACGACGTTTCGGCAGTCACATCTGCCCTGTTCAGGTCGGTTCTCATAATTCTCGTAGCCTTCTGCTTTCGCTTCTAGTTACTCGAATACTAAGTTTTTCAGAACCGCTGGCGCTGTTATATAGTCGCGGCTCGGCGCCTATTGGTTGGCACCGTGAACGGTTGCCCTTGGCGCTCAATGGGCACGCCTCCCGCCTGTTGATTTGTTATTTTCGGTTGAGTTGTTATTGGACGGGTCCGGGCCGGTACGGTGTTCATTGCGTGCGTTTAGACTGTGAGGCCTCTTCGCTATTTAAATTGCCTCTCTTAAGGGTCTTGATTTCGGGTGTTCTATGTTTGCCAGTACTCTGATGTTCTCAAAGTCTATTCGGTGTGACATCGTGGTGGCGTGTTCCGTAATAGATGTTGTTTTTTCCTGCTTTCTTACAGCGTTCTGGTGTTCATCACGTCTAGCTTGAATTCTTCTATTAGTTTGCCCCACATAGGTTTTATGCCTGCATGTCTGCACATGGAATCTCGTACACTCCCTGTTGTTCTAAAGGGATCCTCGTCTTCGGAGTCCTCAACACCGTGCTTATTTTTTTGTCTGTACTGAAAATAGTATCGATATTGTGTCTCAGTAGAATTCTTGCAATACTGTCAGTGGTCCCCTTGACATACGGTAAATAAGCCTTGGTTATTGGTGTCTCATGCTCCTCGTCTGTTTGTCTCGGTTTTGACTTTACGGCTCTTTGTATATTTCCGTCTGTAAATCCGTTTTGTCTCAGAGCTGTTTTTAAACTGTCCATTTCATGTTTGATGTTATCCTGGTCAGCTAGTCTTTGTGATCTGGTTACCAAAGTCTTGACGACGGCTTGTAGTTGGGCTGGGTGGTGATGAGAATTAGCATGAAGGTATCTGTTGGTGTGAGTTGCTTTCCTATATACTGTATGGCCAAGGGTTCCATCTTCCTTCCTATTTATGAGAACATCAAGGAATGGCAGTTGATTGTTGGCTTCAACCTCCATAGTAAATTTTATTTTGTGATGGATGCCATTAAGGTGGTCTAAAAAAGTATTGGGGTGTTCCCTCCCATGAGGCCAAATCACAAAGGTATCATCCACATATCGCAACCATAAACTGGGTTTAAGAGTTCATGTTCTTAGTGCCAACTCCTCAAAGTTCTCCATAAAAAGGTTCGCTATAACTGGTGAGAGTGGCGATCCCATTGGAGCTCCTTCCACTTGTTTGTATCGTTGGCTCTCGTAAACAAAATAGATGTTCATCAGACAGTGTCTTGTTAAGTCTATAAGGTGTTGAGGTGGTTTGTATTTTTCTATTGTGATATCCAAGGCTTCGTCAATAGGGATGTTGGTGAAAAGGGACACTACGTCAAAACTGATCAGAAGACACTCAGGTTGTAAAACCGTTTTTCTAAATATTTCGATGAAATGTGTCGAATTTTTGACATATGAGTCTGCCCCCTCTGCAAACGGTTGAAGTTGTTGGGCTAGGTATTTGGCTAGCTGTTCTGTTGGGGATCCAATTGAACTTACTATTGGCCTCAAAGGTGCACCTTCTTTATGTACTTTTGGCAACCCATAGAATTGCGGACATCTCGATGACTTTTCACGCGGAATGAGTTGCAGTTGGAGATTTTTGTCGATCCTACTTGCTTGGATTTTGGCCTTGGTTGTTTTCTCCAGATAGGTTGTTGGGTCAGTAGTAATTTGTTTATATGCTGGATCTTGTAGCTGTATCTAAAATTACAGTCGCATTTCCTTTATCAGCAGGTAGAATGATAATGTCTTTGTTGAGGCGAAGTTGTTTCAAGGCCTCATTTTCTTCTATAGATAGGTTCCTTTTGGGTGCTTTAGACTTTCTTAGAACATGTGACACATCTTGTCTAATTATTTCAGCGGTGTTCGCATCTAATTTTGAAACTGCTGTTTCCACGCCACATATTATGCTCTGTGTTGGTATGTGAGAGGGAGCAATAGCGTAATTGAATCCCTTAGCCAACACGCCAATCGAGGAAGAGTTCAATTGGACCGAAGATAAGTTATAAACGATTTTATTCGTTTCCAATTGCCGTGAGGTTAGACTGTGACCGTTATTTCCGAGAAAAATTCGTTTTTGGGCTTCTGTTAGAGATTCAATTTGTTAAATTTTGTCTGTTTTTTGCATTGTTGTCAACTCTGCATTCGTTTTGGCCCTAATCTCATCGAATTCGTCCCATATTATCGGATTATTATATATTATATATTATGTAGTCTATTGCTTACCTGTAGGTGTATATATAGGAATTTAGTATTAAGAACATCCAAATCTTTTCTGACATTACGCATGGCGTCCCTAAGTAGGGCACAACTAGCTTTCCATAAGATATTCTGTTGTTCTTCCAGAACTTTACCGTCATGTTTTTCGGAATAACTCCTTCATCGCGGCATCGTTCTAAAAAATGTAGATCGCACAAAAGTTTGCTTCTTTTCGCGCGTAATTTCTCAAATGTTTTATACGAAAGAAAAGTATTCTCCCCGTAGAGATTCACTATATTTGTTTTTAAGTTTTCGCGGGCACTAAATGTTTTAGGTGGTTTCCGGGAATTCATCCGCGCAGTTGATAACTGATCCCTGCCGGGATCGATGGTAAAATGACGACGTTTCGGCAGAGTCACATCTACCCTCTTCAGGTCGGTTCGCATAACTCTCGTAGCCTTCTGCTTTCGCTTCTAGTTACTCGAATACTAAGATTTTCAGGAGCGCGCGTACTGTTATATAGTCGCGGCTCGGCGCCTATCGGTTGGCACCGTGAACGGTTGCGTGTGATTGGCCCTTGGCGATCAGTGTCCACGCCTCCCGCTTGCTGATTGGTTATTTCCGGTTGAGTTGTTATCGGACGGGTCCGGGCCGGTACGGAGTTTCATTGCGTGCGTTTAGACTGTGAGGACTCTTCGCTATTTCAATTGCCTCTCTTACGAGTCTTGATTCCGGGTGTTCTATATTGGCCAGTACTCTGGTGTTCTCAAAGTCTATTCGGTGTGACGTCGTGGTGGCGTGTTCCGCAATGGATGTTGTTTTTTCCTGCTTTCTTATGGCGTTCTGGTGTTCATCATATCTAGCTCGAATTCTTCTGTTAGTTTGCACCACATAGGTTCTATGACAGTCTGCACATGGAATCTCGTACACTCCCTATTGTTCTAAAGGGATCCTCGTCTTCGGAGTCCTCAACACCGTGCTTATTTTTCTGTCTGTATTGAAAATAGTATCGATATTGTGTCTCCTTAGAATTCTTGCAATACTGTCCGTGGTCCCCTTGACATACGGTAAATAAGCCTTGGTTATTGGTGTCTCATGCTCCTCGTCTGTTTGTCTCGGTTTTTGTATATTTCGGTCTGTAAATCCGTTTTCTCACAGAGATGTTTTTAAACTGTCCATTTCCTGTTTGATGTTATCCTGGTCAGCTAGTCTTTGTGATCTGGTTACTAAAGTCTTGACGACGGCTTGTAGTTGGGCTGGGTGGTGATGAGAATTAGGATGAAGGTATCTGTTGGTGTGAGTTACTTTCCTATATACTGTATGGCCAAGGGTTCCATCTTTCTTCCTATTTATGAGAACGTCAAGGAATGGCAGTTGGTTGTTGGCTTCAACCTCCATGGTAAATTTTGTTTTGTGATGGATGCCATTAAGGTGGTCTAAAAAAGTATTGAGGTGTTCCCTCCCATGAGGCCAAATCACAAATGTATCATCCACATATCGCAACCAGGAACTGGGTTTAAGAGTTGCTGTTCTTAGTGCCAACTCCTCAAAGTTCTCCATGAAAAGGTTCGCTATAACTGGTGAGAGTGGCGATCCCATCGTAGCTCCTTCCACTTGTTTGTATCGTTGGTTCTCGTAAACAAAATAGCGAAAGCAGAAGGCTACGAGAATTATGCGAACCGACCTGAAGAGGGCATATGTGACTCTGCCGAAACGTCGTCATTTTACCATCGATCCCGGCAGGAATCAGTTATAAACTACGCGGATGAATTCCCGGAAACCACCTAAAACATTTAGTGCCCGCGAAAACTTAAAAACAAATATATATATATATATATATATATATATATATATATATATGTGTTATACGCAAAATATATCAGCACTTAGTTCACACAGTCGAGAAGTCAACGGAATTTAAAGCGTACGTGACTTCTCAGGGATATCAAATTACATCTTGAATTATATGCCAACAACTTCCCGGAAACCTACACGAGTCCGTTTAACCAGTAAAAACGCTGACTTGCATCAGCACTTTTGTCAATGTTATAAAAGCAACTGGAAACGTTCTTTTGTTGTCATTCAAATAATATCATTTATACTATTAAGTTATTCAAGTACTTTAACTATTTCAATTGTTCAATTTTAAATTTGTATGTTGCTAAATAAATAATTTTTTTTAAAAAAGTGAATTGAATTAAAGTGAATATAAAATTGGCGCAGTCAGTAGGATTGTCCAACACAGTTAGAACACGTGAATACTAACTAACTGTGGAGATTTATAAATCATTGTGGACAAAACCTACTTGAAAAGGACAACAACTACCAAGTACTAGCAAAGGAACACGCAACCAGGCTAACCAGTGCTAAGTGACGCGGAGAACAGTCCGATGCGAGGAATAATAACGTAAGAATCACATAAAGTAACTATTTTTATTTTTGAATGACCACCAGTTCTTTCATTTATATAATATTTTATTCCTCATAACCTTACATTCCTAAATAATATTGAAACTATATATTTTACATAATCATATTATTTTATTACTTTGACTTACATATTTCGAAGTATTTGAAACATTATTTCAAGTTTATTATTAATCTACCATTTATACATTCCTATTTCAAATTTGTTATTACCCTATTAAACATTGCTCGATATTGGATTTTGATAAACTAGATATTTACCATTTACATTTAAAACCTCAACATTTAATTTTTATTTATTGTGGGAATTTATACATTTATAAAAATGGCCACCACTAGACAAGCAGCTACACCAACCGTAGAACCCTATAAACTTTCGGAAATATTTGCCATAATTCCTGAGTATGATGGTAATCCGATATTTTTGAATACGTTCATATGCTCCTGTAATACTGCTTACAGCATGGCAACGGATAATCAGCAAGTATTGCTAATTCTCCACATCAAAAATAAGTTACGCGGTAGAGCGGCTGAATTAATTAATTCGCGAAACCCTAGTCAATTAGTTGAAATTCAAACCCTCCTAGAAAATCATTTTGGAGATCCTAGAGATCTCTCGGCTCTCATACAGGACTTGCAACGAATGCGGCAAACTCCTAATGAATCCCCTCTCACGTTCTCTGCTAGACTCCAGACGCTCCAAGCGAAAATGCTAGCAGCTATAAACAAACAAAATTTAACAATCAAAGAAAAGTAAGCGCAGATTGACTTAATAGAGTCAATGGCTCTTAATAGCCTCCTCACGGGTTTAGAGCCCAAAATTGGTCAACTCGTTCGCGCTAGTGACCCGTGCAGTATTCTCACTGCCATTTCCAGAATTAAACGAGAACTACAACTATCACATTTAGAAACCCAGAAATTTTCAGGTAATAGAAGTTTCCAACAACCCCCTCGTAAACCAAATAACGGTCCACCTCCAAAACAATGCTCTTTTTGTAAACGCATGGGCCATTTAATCAACGAATGCTTATTGAGAATGAGACAATTTCAACACAACCCGAATTCTAATCAGAACTATTCGAATTACCGCCCTCATTTTTCCAATCAACCTGCTAATCAATCTACAAATGTTAATCCCAGTCAACAATTTTCACAGCAACAATTTCGTCCATCTACCAGTAGACAACCCAAATGTCTGGCAATTACAGACCGAACCCGAGTTTCTTTAAACATCAACAACGCCAACAACCAAAGACTCATCACTTGAACAATCTGCAATTCGGACCATATCACAATGACTATAACTACTCTCAAAACGAAAATCATTACACCTCTTTACCCGATGAGTACGGAAACGTACAAGATTATCACCCTAATGATTTCGAACAAAACAATGAACCAGAATATTTCAATACTGAACAGTTATACGAATTTTATTCTGACGAACCTGATTCTTCTCAAGTAAATTTTCATTTGACCCCCACTCAGTCAGAACCCCCAGACCAAGAAATTTCAGAAATTCAAACCCAAATTCAGACAATGAATCTGGACGACTTCAGCCCCAATGTCAACTTCCCAGAACAGAACTTTCTGTAAGACCCCTTCTTTCCGTCAACTCAAAGAATCTTTATTATATTACTGACTCTTCAAACACCTATAAACTTCTTATCGATACGGGTGCAGGACTTTCAATTTTTAAACCTGAAACCTGCCAACGCTTCAAACGACGATTTCCCGAAAACGTAGTCATCCAAGGAATCACCGATCAGAAAATCTTAATCAACGAATCCACCCTTGTACCTTTCAATATCGCCGACCCACACAAGGTATATATTTGCAACATCGACATTGAATTCGACGGATTACTGGGTTCAGATTTCCTTGAATACTATAACTGCGTTATAGACTTTAACAGCAAACAACTTGTCACTAATTTTAAAACTTTACCTCTCTACAAAGTTACGGATGATACTGTCATGCGTACTCAGAACCCTTCAACTTTCAATAACTGCATCCCGGTTAATACAATCTGTTTAGAACCCCGAACAGAACAAATATGTAAATTAAAATGTAACCTCACTAATACTGATGCTTTCCTATCATCTGCCGAAATAGAAAAAGTTTATCTTCCCCGTGCCCTTGTTAAAATTAATGAAAAAGGCGAATTCCTTACTTCAGTTTTAAATGCAAATGCTATCCCCAAGACTGTTAATTTTGACAATTTGGAACTCGAACCGATAAACAATTTTTCCGTAAACATTCTTTCTGAAAATTACTCTCAAAACTTGACCCAGCCTGATAGACAAACTACAATTATGGAACAACTTCGGTTAGAACATCTGAACGAGGAGGAAGCCGAACTTATTTCTCAACTTTGCCTCGAATATTCCGACATATTCTATTTAGAAGGTGACCAACTGACCTTTACAAACGAAATCAAACATTCGATAGACACTAATAACGCAAAACCCTCTTTCACAAAGTCATATCGGTACCCCCAAATACACAAACAAGAGGTAAAAAGTCAGATATCAAAGATGCTTGACCAAGGCATTATACGTCCGTTTAATTCGCCATGGTCATCCCCGGTTTGGGTAGTTACCAAAAAACTAGACGCATCTGGTACCCAAAAATGGCGTGTCGTCGTCGATTATCGTAAATTAAATGAACTTACTGTTGACGACAAATATCCCCTACCGAACATTTCGGATTTACTTGACCAACTTGGCAAATGCCAATACTTCACCACCCTCGACTTAGCTTCCGGGTTTCACCAAATCGAAATCGATACTAAAGACATCCAAAAAACAGCATTCACAGTTGATAATGGCCATTTCGAATTTGTTAGAATGCCCTTCGGTCTTAAAAACGCTCCATCCGCCTTCCAAAGGGTAATGGATAATATTCTTTTAGGTGTTCAAAACGAGAGATGTTTAGTCTATATGGACGACATTATCGTTTATTCTCCGACTATACATGAGCACATAGCCCGACTTTCTGAAGTTTTCAAACGATTGCGAAAAGCCAATCTAAAAATCCAACCCGACAAATGCGAGTTTCTTCGCAAAGAGGTCGCGTATCTTGGCCACCTTATAACTCCCGAAGGCGTGAAGCCTAACCCTCAAAGGTAGATTGTATCTTAAATTTCCCCCAACCAAAAAACCCAAAAGATATCAAGTCCTTCTTAGGGTTAGCTGGTTATTACAGGCGATTCATCCCCAATTTCGCCAAGATTTCAAAACCTTTGACAAGATTACTTCAAAAAGACACACCTTTCCAGTTTGATTCAGAATGTGTCAAATCTTTTGACGAATTAAAAAGAGCCCTTACTTCTACTCCCATACTCATATACCCTAATTTTGAAGAGCCATTTATTCTTACAACCGACGCCAGTTCATTTGCTATCGGCGCAGTGCTCTCTCAAGGCCCCGTAGGTAAAGATTTACCCGTAGCCTATGCCTCCAGAACTCTCTGCAATGCTGAAACTAAGTATTCAACCATAGAACGAGAACTCCTTGCAATAGTGTGGGCGGTTAAACACTTTCGTCCGATAATTTTTGGCCGTAAGTTTTTACTTCTGACCGATCACCGCCCGTTAACTTGGCTGTTTTCTATAAAGGATCCTGGAAGTAGACTTGCAAGATGGCGCCTTAAGCTCGAGGAGTACGACTATCAAATAATTTACAAACCCGGCAAAGTAAATAAAAACGCCGACGCGCTCTCTCGCATTAAAGTTAACAACTTTAATGAATACATATCATTTCAAGCAAACAATCATCTAACACCATTTACAGTACTCCCAACAAACGAAACTGACGATGACTCACAAGAACCCCAAACGAGAAGTCCTATTAATCTCCAACAAATATCCGAAGAATTTAAAACTTTTGTCGAGCGATATCAAACCGTCTCTCTCATAGATTACGACAAAATTCAATTTTCTAATTGCCAACTCCTAGACCGAGGAAACAAAAACATCTTAGTATTTCCCCAAGGCTCTCTCATGAAAAATTTTCACCATGACATCATCGAAGACATTTTCGAGGAAAATGCTGATTTCCGTACCCCTAGAGTAAATGTCTTTGCAAGCAAAAGTGTCAGAAAAAGACGCTATTACATCGTCCCTCTCCCTTCTGACCCAGAAATAGTCAACGAGATTCTTTTCGCATCTCTGTATAATAGTAGAGATGTGTTTACTGAAAATGAAGTATTCAGTGTTGAGAATAAGATTGAACTGCCCATTTTGGAAATGCTTTCGTTTATCTTTTCCGAAATCGATATCAAATGGAAAGTTTGCCAAAATATCGTCCAAACGGTTGAGAAAGACCAAATACCTATCATCCTCGGCCAATTCCATAACGGCAAAAATAATATACACCGAGGTATCAATGAAACTATCCGCAGAATAAAAGAAAAATACAATTGGCAAGGACTGACTAAGGACGTTGACAATTTTGTCAAAAACTGTCAATCTTGCCAGAGAGCAAAAGTTTACCGAAAAAATCTCGACAGCCCACTTGTCATTACTGAAACCCCACGGACACCCTTTGAACGCGTCAACATCGATATTCTAGAAGTCCCGACAAAAAACTACGCATTAACTATCCGGGACGAACTAACAAAATTCTCTCAGGCCTACCCCATAACCGACAAATTCGCAAAAACCGTTGTTAGTACCTTACTACTCTATTTCCAACACTTCGGTACTCCATTACGGATACATTGTGATTATGGCAGGGAATTCGACAACACATTAATGAGAGATTTGTGTAAACTATTTGACATCAAACTATCTTATTCTAGTGTGGGATATCCCCAGTCAAATGGTTCATTAGAACGATTCCACTCGACCTTATTAGAGATGATTAGAATCCATAAACTAGAAAATTCTGACGAACACCCTTTTAACATCCTCCCTTATGCAATCATTGCATATAACAATTCTGTAAACAAAACTCATGGATTCACCCCTTACGAACTTGTTTATGGACATACTTCGAGTAGAAACTCTCTACAACCAACAAGCCCTGATAACTAAGTCCATCAGAGATCTCAATAATCGTATCTCTCACTATTATAAAATTGCTCGCGAAAGAACGGAAATCCAAAAACATAAAGCGAAAGTCAGATTTGATGAACACGTTTCTGAAAATCTCCCTAACTATCAAATAGGCGATAAAGTCTATATTAAAGAATCCCAGATCAAGGACAAACTCCAAAATAAATTCAATGGTCCTTTCGAAATCCTGGAGATTCACAGAAACTCCGCAACAGTACTAAACCCTAAAACCAACCAAAAATCAAAAGTTAATTTCGACCGAATGAAACCGTTCTCAGAAAGTTAATTTCTGTTTCAGGTTTTGCCTGCTGTTCGGGTCAGCAGTACCCCAATTTCAAATACAACCAATAAACAATACTTTAGGTATCTACTTCCATAACGAAGCAGAAATAACTGTATCCAATGATAAATGGACACTTTTAGTACACAGAAACATTTCTACACTAGAACAAGTATTTACAACAAATAACAGAATATTACAAACTCTTGTAAAAACTGTTAACTTCAATTCTTTTGCTATGAACTACTTTCGCGCAGACGTACAAACCCACATTAACCTTCTCAATCAAATTTCTAACTCAATCAAACAGAAATTTACTGACATTCACATGGACACTAAAAGACACAAACGAGGTATACTTGATGGGGCAGGTAGCCTTTTTAAGGCAATCACCGGCAATTTAGACGCCGCCGACGGAAAATACTTTACCGAAAGCATAAACCGCTTAAATCAAGGCCAACTTCAAATTGAGAACTGACAAAAAAACCAAATAAGTGTCACCACATCCGTAATTAAAAACTTCAACGAAACTATCCAAAATCTTAGAATTGACGAGAAACTTTTTAACGATAACATGATAAAGCTGGAAAACACTATCGGAAAAATTAATGATAAGGTCGCCTACGTCGAATCAAAACTCGCACTACTTGAAATGTGTGAAAAACTTATGGAGAATTATCTCTACTTAGAAGATAATTTAAATGATGTTTTAAATTCTATCACATTCGCGCGTCTGAAAATAATTCACTCTTCAATTTTAACACCAGAACATCTTATTAAATCATTACAGGAAGTATCGCAAAATTTAGTCAAAAGTAACCTTCCATTGGCTGTAAAGTACTCGAGCATCGCACAATATCTGGAAATTATTGAACTAGAGGCATTTCAAACATATACCGATCTTATATTTGTGTTAAGAATTCCTTTAGTCGAACAACATCCTTACACAGTCTTTCATTTATATCCTATCCCTATATACGATGAAAGAACATGTTTACATCATATGCTATCCTTCACTCAAAAATATCTTGCAAAGAATGATGATTCTTTAATGTTTATTCCGATCAAAGACTTAAGTGCGTGTAAACCGCTATCCACTCGTAAGAAACTGTGTTCTGAACTTTACGCGTATCCTATTGACACAAACGCGTTATGTGAAGCTCAACTTCTAAAGAATGTCCAGAAGGTACCCGACAACTGTAAAAGCTCACTAATATTCACTCAAGGATACAACGTTCAAAAACTAGAACCCAATACATGGCTCATAATTACTTCTGAACCCATAAGTGTTACAGTGAATTGCGCTCAAACAAACCCGAAAAACTCTTACAATCTCCCTCAACTCCATATTGACTCTTCAATCAGAGTGTAGTGCGTTTATAGGAATTACAAAAGTTCAAGCCGAATCTGGTAAACAAACCGATGTTCTAGAAACCTTCCAACCAGTAACAGTGCCGTTCAACTGTTGAGACGCAGTGCCAGAAAAAATTATAATTCCTGAACTTCAGCCCCTGAAGCTGAACACGCTTAACGTAGAAGAATTAGACGTAGCAAATCACAAATTGGAACAATATTCCAGAGACCTCGATGGTCTCATAAACCAGCCGTTTGTAACCAAAAATATCTCTTGGTTTACCTATACAACCATAGCTGCTCTCATGATCATAGCAGCACTCATCACCTTCCAAGCTGTCAAAAAGAGGATGGTAAAACCTCCAAAGGACTGCAATCCTGACCAGACTTCAGTGCCTCAGCCAAGACTCAAATTCTTCCCCAAGCTTAGGCCTGTTTTGAAAACAGAACAAAGCTTAGAGACGCAAGTTTAGGTATACCCTTTATGTTCTCTAAAAACACCATTTTTAATATTAATTTATATCATTAACTTTTTATTTTCCTACACATTATTTTTATTCACATTTCCTTTTACTTTATATTTTATTTTGATATGTTTAGGTTAAGCATTTAATTATTACTCATATTATTTTATTGCTCATTTATTTTAACATTTTTTGATTTTATTTTACAAATATCAATTTGATTTTTACCTTTACTTTATTTTATTCATATTTTATACACTTATTACTTATTATTCATACCATTCAAACATCATTTTATGTTATTTTATGTTTCTGTTCCTAAAAGTTGATGTTATAGCATCAACTTTTGATATGTAAGGGGAGTTGTTATATGCAAAATATATCAGCACTTAGTTCACACAGTCGAGAAGTCAACGGAATTTAAAGCGTACGTGACTTCTCAGGGATATCAAATTACATCTTGAATTATATGCCAACAACTTCCCGGAAACCTACACGAGTCCGTTTAACCAGTAAAAACGCTGACTTGCATCAGCACTTTTGTCAATGTTATAAAAGCAACTGGAAACGTTCTCGTGTTGTCATTCAAATAATATCATTTATACTATTAAGTTATTCAAGTACTTTAACTATTTTAATTGTTCAATTTTAATTTTGTATGTTGCTAAATAAATAATTTTTTTTAAAAAAGTGAATTGAATTAAAGTGAATATAAAATATATATACATGTTATAACTACAAACATTGTTTTGAACTGAACTTCAGATAATTGATATACAGAGCATAACAAGTTATTTATACCATTTATAAAAGCACACATTTTTGAAATTTGGTGTTATAAATTGGTATGTGTGAATAAGTGGAATAATTATCAAAAGATGAAATAAATAATTACTTATATATTTCCAGTTTCTGTCACTAGTGGTAAAATTAGTTAGTTTAAATCATTAAAAAATAAATATAACCATTTGTTACTTGATTATATTGACAAAAAAAAAGTTTTTTTGGGTTCAAGACAATTGATAGACACTAAAGATAAATGTTGTCTATTTTCACACAAATTCACAATAAATACTTCACTACTAATTTTCTTCGCTACATATGTCACTCAAGTGTCAGCTGATTCGTTACTTACTGTAGTGCCTGTAGATCAGCAAATATATACCCATCTCATTTCCACAGGGCATCAAGAAACATTTTGTTACTTGTACTTCTTCTTATTGTTTAAATTAAGCGTAAAAATTAAACGTTGTAACAATATTCATTTAAATTATCTTTTTCCTAATCACAATATTTACAAAGCATATTACACCATCTTTTACTCTGAACCATGTAATGATTGGGTTGAGTAATATAGTTGTTCGCAAATTAGTTGTTTGACTTCTATCGGTTGAGCTACATCTACATTGTACAGTAATACAACTATAAACAAACATTGTATCTTTATTATTAGATCGAATAAATTCCTTCCTTCAGTCTAAGATAGTAAATGATCCATGATTAATTATTCAATTCACAGATCTCAACTGTCAAGGGTTTTCTAGAATAGTAAATTATCCCTGAATATTTATTGAAGGCCTGGATTTCAACTGTGGATCATGTCAATATTCACAGATCTCAACCATGGAATGTCTTCCGTGAATGGGAAAATTATCTGTGCATTTTTATTTAAGACATGGATAATTTCAACCATGAAGTGTGTCAATAGAGACTTCAATCAACTTTATAGAAACAGGAATAACATATAATTAAAATCAAATTGAAACTAGGGCCCCCTGATTTTGTATTGGGAATTAAAACAATTATGTATAATATCTTTTGGACAGTAGGAGAATGAAGTATGTTATATCACAATAAAAATATTTATTTAACTACACTCAATTATCAATTCAAAATCCACTGATATTATAACATAATATATGTAATAAATATTCTGAGACTCATCAATGGTCAATAAAAATAAGAATTTCTTACAAAAATTAATCATTCACAGTGGTCTCTGTCTCTACTCTGTACAAATATTCAAAAGACAGCAGATCACCTTCACTCTAGTGTTGGTCCAATACTGTCTTTACAAAACCAAAACCATATCCATAACACCAGTAAACATTATAAAACATTGACAACAAAATTTACTGCATAAAATATTCTAGATGGTCTGGATCCTTTTCAAATCTTTTGACCTCCTCCTGCATACTTTCTTTAATTTTAAGAACAGCAGCAGATTCATTCTGATCATTTTCACTTGAACCACCAAATCCTAAATTGTAATCCCCCATACCACTACTGCTATCTTCTCTAGGCATACCTTGACCATCATTTGCAGGAAAATTTTTTATGCCATCCATGGCTTCACTACTCATTACAGGACCCATTGAACCAATAGGTCCAGGGCCATCAGGCCCACCAATGGGAAAATCCCCTGGCAAATTTCCACCTACATTTGATTTCATAACTGAGTACATATTGTCTCCGCCAGCAGAATTAGAATCTTGGGGACCATGCATTATAGGAGTTCCAGGACCTGAAGGACCCCCAGACCCACCTGGTCCTCCATAATTACCCAGAGGAGATGAAGAATAATTCATTGGGGTTGAAGTATTAGGTTGCCATGGTGGTCTTCCTCCCATTGGTGGCATTGGGCCTCCAGGTCCTAAAGCACTGTTAGGTGGAGGGCCTCTAAATCCTGGACCATAGGAACCTGGTCCTAAAGGTCCCATTGAAGGTCCCCTTGGAGTGTTCATACCTGATGATGGGCCTTGCCTAGATGGATCCATGTTGGGCATTATAGGTTGTCCTGGAGGACCATTAAAATCATTAGGCATTTGTGGAATCCTCACACCTGGTCTGGGTCCACCAGGATACCTTGGTCCCATAAAGGGTTGTGATGCCATCATTTGAGAATGTGGTAGAGGTTGTGAGTGTGGTGAAGGATGATTAGGAGCATCACTGGGCCTCATAGTTGTGTTCTGAAAAAATCCTGGTGGAATACTAGGCATATCAGGTGGAAGTTGACTTAATGGGCTTGCAGCGGGACCTGCACTGTATTCCATTCCATTTGCTCCATAACTGGAATCTCTGATATCTTTTGAAGCACAATATAAGTCCCAAAATACACACCACCAGGAATGCAGAAATCCTGGAGGTTCTCCAAGAGTTATATTTTTCTCCCATCGAATTTCCGACAAAAATGTTTGAGCTGATTTTTGTGCTCCAATATGAAGCAAATATTCATAAACATACAATGCCAATTTTTCTCTTGCCTGTGCATCTGACGGGACGGCTGGTCCTTTTCCTTTAGCATACATTCTAAAGAACTATTGATTTTCAAATGTAGCTATACTTTATTTGCTGTCTGAAAAATTGATTTAATTGCTAGCTTTAAAGCTTCACCATGATATTATATGCTTTCGTTTGGTTGTTAAACATCTCCATAATCATAATCTGCATTAATCTTATAGCCTGAATATACTGCAATACACCATGAATACAACATCAATAATTAACAATATTTTTGCAAGATTAATTTAGAGCCAACAAACTGACGCGTATCGACATTTTATAACTGACAGATGACAATAAAAAACACAAAACTGACAAAACATAAAATGGAACGAAATGGAATGGCAAGAATATTTTACAAAGGATTGCTTAGTGGATATAGAATTTGTCCGAAGGCATACGTCACTAAAGTGGCTCAGGACCGGCGTAATAAACAGTCTTAGAGCATGTAAATGACCTAAGTAAACAGTTGCTAAGATTTGCACCATGACTAAATTTTTCCTTATTTTTCAAAATATGGCAATATAAAGGTGAAAAAATTGAATAGTAAATTTTGCATTTAATACTTTACATTATTTATTGAAAGTCTATTAAGATTACTTAAAAACAACAAACACTTGTTTGAATTTTCACTTTTTATTTCTTTAAATTTGACATATGTTTCGCCAAGTCTGGCTTCATCAAATATTGGGAATACAATGAATGCTAAATTTATATTTCTTACAAAAAACTCAGGTAAGGTAATAAAATAATTAAAAAGCTTTATTTTTGTGGAATTTCGGAGGAAGTGGGCTGGGTGTGGTTCAGTTAAATTATACATTTATGAAATTGATGACAATGGGTAGCTCGGTAGATGTTAATAATATAATATTATTTAGAAATGGATTTTAAGATTAAGTAATGGAGATGAATTGGTATCAGTTTGGTCGTTTAATAGATTCGGAGAATTTTTGTTCTTATTAATTTCTAGTGATTCAAGAAGATTTAATTTTTTACTTTTGTTTTGTAAATGTAAAATTTCAAATGTATTTTGAGGAATATGGTTTTCTTTTAATAAGTGGTCCGCAAATGTGGATTTGTTTTGATGTTGATTTTCAAAAGCTCTAGTGTGTTCGCGCCATCTTGAATTGAAAGATCTTCCAGTGTAACCAATTATAATTAATCAAAAAATGTTGTTATTCAAAGCTTAGCACTGTGCCGCACTGTGCTCCATTGTGCGCTCACTATCCCTGTTTTCCAATTAGCGCACAATTGAGCACAGTGCGGCACAGTGTTAGCACCGAGTGTTCCAATTACAGCACTAGCTCGCACAAATGAGCACAAGAAATAACTGTGCCTTTGGGATGTTTTATGTAGGTTTACCAAGTAAACATAAAACTTTATCATAAAACATGAAGTATGTTCCAATTAACGCCCGAAAATTGCGGTACAGGGCGACAGAAAAACACTTGGTGCTCTAGTAATTGGAAAACAACCATTATTGAATTATTCTGTAAATAATTTACGTACACATAACTTAGATCATTTACCATCTAGATATAGCCTGTCAAGCATAAAATCATGGCAATGCTAGAAAGAGAGGGCAATGGAGACAGTAAGAGGCTATTTCACTTAGTGGGTGGATGGTCGGTGGACGCAGCCAATGAACAACCAACTTTATTGGAAGCAGCTGCCAACCGAGTGAAATAGCCTCTTGCCCTCTCACTCCTTAGTCTTACCACGACATTTGTGCACTGCAGGCTATCTCTAGAAAGTAAATGCTCTAAGACACATAAACGTCAATTGATAACTTATGAGTAATACACTTTTAACTTTATGGTGATCAGTGTACTTTACCGGTTGGTTTTAAAACAACTATGTTCCAATTAATGTCCTAAAAATTGTCGCACTGTGCGACACAAAATCACTTGTGCTCTGCTAACTGGAAAACAGCCTAAAAATCCTGTAAGACAGAAATAGAACGAATGACGTGGCTAAACTTGGTGTCGTCACTTGCCTGCATCAACCTAACAGTCTATGATAATATATGTCTATGTATTTGACAAGTCAAAAGGAGAGGTTAAGTGATACAAATTTCTCTTTATTACTATCTTTCAGTTGCACGTGTGCTGTTAATTAGGGGTGATTATTAGTGACACCAAATAATCAAAATGTCTTTATATAATTTTAAAAAAATCGCTGTTGTGCCAACAGCAAAGGTAAGCCATTGTAAAATGTATGTGAGTAGAATTAACACTTAGCAATCTTTTTGCAGGACTTTATCGACATTATACTTTCAAAAACTCAAAGAAAAACTCCGACAGTTGTGCACAAACAGTATAAAATAACCAGAATCAGAGCCTTTTATATGAGAAAAGTGAAATTTTCTCAACAAAGTTTTCATGACAGGCTAACACAGATTTTAACAGACTTCCCAAAACTGGATGATGTACACCCATTTTATGCTGATTTAATGAATGTTCTTTATGACAAAGATCATTACAAATTAGCTTTGGGTCAATTAAATACTGCAAGACATTTAATAGATAATGTTGCAAGAGATTATGTAAGGTTGTTAAAGTATGGTGATTCCTTATATAGATGTAAACAACTTAAAAGAGCTGCTCTTGGTCGTATGGCTACAATTATGAAAAGACAAGGATCTAATTTAACATATTTGGAACAAGTTCGACAACATTTAGCTAGATTACCATCTATAGATCCTTATACAAGAACAATTATCATATGTGGTAAGTAGTTAGTGTTTCTCTTATTGTTTTTGTTGCAGTCATTGATAATTGAATTATTATATTGGCAACATCATAAAGATTCAATTTGAGAGGACTTGTTTTGTGTAGTATACTGGCTGTTTTATTATTTTCTTCTAAGCTCAACAAAACATCTTTTCCTATTGCATGTTAATAAAAAGACAAAAATCAGAGGAACAGATCCAAATGTATTCCAAAATTTGAATCTGCTATATGCAGGTCTCACCATGTGATTAAGTTACAATCATTAACTTTTAAATGTTTAATTAACTTCAATTTTTGTGCCTAAACAATTTTGTTAAAGGACATTGAATTACTTGTTTTCTTAAAATGTCAGAAGTTAATATATGTTTGGAATCTATCTCTACATTTGCAGTTGCTTATGTTAAAGTATTCAGTTTATCATTTAAGTACTATGAAGGAAGTGCAGTTAATGAATAGTCTTAACTTGAAACAATCAAATCTGCTGCTAGTAAGATTTATTACTAGCTGTTCTAAAATCATTGAAAAGATTTTATTACTACTGTTAACAGTACAGCAAAATCTAAAGGGACAACCCACCTGAATAAAAATAATCCTGAACAACTTAACATTAGAACAGGTGAACAATTTCAGATAATTTTGATGGAACATATCCTACAATTATTGTCATAATCAAAAATAGATATATTCTCCAGGAAATATGAATTTAGAAATGGGATTTTAAGGAAGGTAAAGGGTTGTATTAAAGCTGAAAGAATAATACATGTATATATTAGAATTGAATATTTTATCAAACAATCTAATCTATGAGGGTGAATCAAATATGAACTGGACTTTTGTTTTAAAAATTTTATTGGTACGATCAATACAAATTTTAATACATATTATTTTTCTATAGAGTCTCCTCTCTTATGTATACATTTTTCCCACAGAATCGAAAGTTTTTTAATACCTTTCTCAAAGAATGAAACTGGTCATGTCCATAACCAATTGCTCACAAACGCTTCTACACCTTCGTTGTCCTCAAAGTGGTGGCCTCCCAGTTCTTCTTTAAGTGGCCCAAACATGTGGTAGTCACATGGCGACAAATCAGGACTGTAAGGCGGGTGTTCAAGGGTTTCCCAATGCATTTTGTTCAATTTTCCTTGAGTCAATGCAGCTGTATGTGGCCGAGTGTTGTCATGCAACAGAATCACACTTCGGATAGACATATCCCGCCTCGTTTGCCGATAGGCAAGTTTCACTTGTTGGAGTAGTTCGCAGTAATACTCAGCATTAATTGTACGGCGTTCGTGCAGAAAATCGATCAGCAGTACGCCTTCAATCAACTCACGAATTGCGTAGAAATTCGCCTCATTGATGCTGGTCGTGGGACGGCGTGCATGAGGCTCATTTTCCACTGTCTCTCGGTCATCTGACAACTTTTTGTGCCAGTCGTACACTTGGTTCCTTGAAAGTGTTTCATTGCCGAACTGTGCAGATAGTCGACGCAAAATTTCAGACGGTCTAACGCCCTCCCGCGCCAAATATTTGATAACAACACGTTGCGCAACAGACGTATGCACCTCTTGCTCTGACATGATGCTACTAACAGCGCATCGACTACGCCTCGCCAAACCGACGAACTCCCCTCTTCTTAACATCCCTACCTAACATATATCGAGACGTCACGCCACTCGAATTACCTACAGGGCGAGAAACAGAAAAGTCCGGTTCATATTTGATTCACCCTCGTAAGAACAATGGAATAAATTGACATAACATGTAGTTAGATTTGAGGAAGAATTCCTACCATTTAAATAGTAACTTATAAATTGAACATAAAGTTAATATTGTCAGGCTGAAATTTAGATGGGATAACAGGCAATGTCTCCAATAATACTAATCATTCACTTGAAGTGAAGAAGAATGTAAATGTTAGATATTTATTAAGTAAAGGGTAAGATTAGCTTTGAGATCCTTCAACAATTTACATGTACTTTGACGTTTTATAAATGTTACATTTTTAATTTTTTACATTTTTAACACATCATTTTTGAGATCTTTGCAACATGGAGATCTTTTTTCACCCTCAATCATCTGTTTAGAGGTCTAATAGGAATAATAAAAAAATTAAACTATATTTAAATGTTACTTAGAAGAATGCTACATAAATTATGAATCTAGTGATCACTTTTAGTTCATTGTGTTTGTAATTTATATTTTTAATTAGTGATTTAAGTTCAAATTACTAAAAATTGAGAGTTACATTTTTGTTATAAAGTTAATAAAAAAATGAATAGCCAAGAGTTACAAATATAATATAATTAAATTTTAGTTTCAAACAAATATATCTTGGAAGTAATGATATTTAAAATTACCAAAATGCTTTATTAAATTTTAGGATTTCCCAATGTTGGAAAGTCTTCATTCATAAATAAAATTACCAGAGCTGATGTAGAAGTTCAACCATATGCTTTCACAACAAAATCTTTATATGTTGGTCATACAGATTATAAATATCTTAGATGGCAAATAATAGACACTCCTGGGATCTTGGATCATTCTTTAGAAGAAAGGAATGTAATTGAAATGCAAGCTATCACTGCTTTAGCACATTTAAGAGCTTGCATTTTATACTTTCTAGATCCTTCTGAACAGTGTGGACACAGTTTGGAGGAGCAAGTTAAATTATTAAATTCTATTAAACCTCTTTTTGCCAATAAACCCCTCATTATTGTTGCAAATAAATGTGATATTATTAAATTGGATGAATTGACAGCTGATAGAAAGGCTACTTTAGAGGAAATTGAAGATTACAAGGATGCTGAAATAATGGAAATGTCAACAGTAAATGATATTGGTGTTATTGAAGTTAAAAATGAGGCTTGTGAAAAGTTGCTTAGTTTCAGAGTTGATCAGAAAATGAGAACCAAAAAGGTAGGTATCTTTAGTTTTTAACACAATTTTTTTCCAAACATTTGTTTTCTCGAATGTTTTTGTTATTATAAATTCTGTAATTTTTCTTTTAAAATTTAAAATATACTTTAAAATTTTTTTTGTTGAAAAAATGCTGAACTTATAATGGGCATTAGTATATTATGAAAGTAATAATAAAATTATTCAGTATGGTAACTTCAAAAGCAAACTTTTTCATCACACAATATGACATTGCATTTTTGACACATCCACATAGCACCTGACTGCCACAATTACTCATGTTTGACAGCAAAATGATCGCTGCATGTTGCATGATACCTCTTGGGACTGAACTACTTGACTGACTTTTGAATAGCCAGGCAAATAGTGACTAGTTACATCTGCGATGTTTTTGTGGAATTCATCTTAGCCACATTCAACATGTAATTAATGTCTACTCAGGTGTAGAAAGGATGATAAATATACTTGAGTATCATCACTTTAGTAGTGCTGTGAACAAGACCAAAATTTGGGTCAAAATTAAGCTCTGTGGCACACCCTTTTTAATTGTGGAACCCAGAGATTAGGCTATAATCTTCCAGATTTTCTATTTTTTAAAAACAAATTAACTATTTAATGTCATTATTTGATAGGCCAGAGTATTGTTTTATAGATTTTAAAAGATTGTGGCTTATGATACCAAATGATTTTGAATAATCAGAATTGAAGTTTTTCGTTATCACTCACCTCAAATTTGTCCTCTATAATTTTTAGTAGGTCAGTATTACAATTAAGCTATTTTTAAATCCAGATTCATGTGCTGGTGTAACTAAATTTTTGATAAGATTGATTCATAATGGGATTTTTTATTACATTTTTATATATTTTTCAACATGACTGATAATATACTTACATGCCAGATATGACAGAAAAAAGTTGGATGTGATATTTTAGGTAATGGCATAACTCCAGGCTCTTTATATCTTAAAATTATCTTGAACATATTTTGTTTTATTATTTTACAGCCAATATCCATCAAAATTCCAATAAATCTTTCTCTTGAGCATTTATAGCAGCCACTGAGGTTCAAATTTAACAAATTGAAGCTCCAGCAGAAGCCCAAAAACGAATTTGTCCTAAAAAGTAACTGTCACAGTCTAACCTCACGCCAATTGGAAACGAATTATAACTTATCTTCAGTCCAATTGAACTCTACTTCGATTGGCGTGTTGGTTAAGGGATTCAATTATGCTATTGCTCCCTCTCACATACCAACAGAGAGCATAATATGTGGCGTGGAAACAGCAGTTTCAAAATTAGACGCGAACTTCTTTGAAATAATTGGACGAGATGTGTCACATGTTCTAAGAAAGTCTAAACCACCCAAAAGGACCATATCTATAGAAGAAAATGAGGCCTTGAAACAACTTCACCTCAACAAGAACCTTGTCATTCTACCTGCTGATAAAGGAAATGCGACTGTAATTTTAGATACAGTGGATTCTTCAAACAAAATTCAAACATTGCTACCAGATCCAGCATATAAACAAATTACTACCGACCCAACAACTTATCTGGAG
This sequence comes from Octodonta nipae, assembly GCA_034190945.1. Lineage (NCBI taxonomy): Eukaryota > Metazoa > Arthropoda > Insecta > Coleoptera > Chrysomelidae > Octodonta > Octodonta nipae. Next base: position 104,491,828 of record CM067220.1, read on the forward strand.
AAAACAACTAAGGCTAAAATCCAAGCAAGTAGGATCGACAAAAATCTCCATCTGCAACTCATTCCGCGTGAAAAATCATCGAGATGTCCGAAATTCTATGGGTTGCCAAAAGTACATAAAGAAGGTGCACACACCTTTGAGGCCAATAGTAAGCTCAATTGGATCCCCAACACAACAGCTAGACAAATACCTAGCCCAACCACTTCAACCGTTTGCAGAGGAGGCAGACTCATATGTAAAAAATTCGACACATTTCATCGAAATTCTTAGAAAAACGGTCTTACAACCAGAGTGTCTTCTTGTAAGTTTTGATGTAGTGTCCCTTTTCACCAACATCCCTATCGACGAAGCGTTAGATATCATAATAGAAAAATACAAGCCACCTCAACATCTTGTAGACTTAACAAGGCACTGATGAACACCTATTTTGTTTACGAGAACCAACGATACAAACAAGTGGAAGGAGCTCCAATGGGATCGCCACTCTCACCAGTTATAGCAAACCTTTTTATGGACAACTTTGAAGAGTTGGCACTAAGAACAGCAACTCTTAAACCTAGTTTATGGTTGTGATATGTGGATGATACATTTGTGATTTAGCCTCATGGGAGGGAACACCTCAATACATTTTTAGACCACCTTAATGGCATTCATCACAAAATAAAATTTACCATGGAGGTTGAAACCAACAATCAACTGCCATTCCTTGATGTTCTCATAAATAGGAAGGAAGATGGAACCCTTGGCCATACATATATAGGAAAGCAACTCACACCAACAGATACCTTCATGCTAATTCTCATCACCACCCAGCCCAACTGCAAACTGTGTTCAAGACTTTAGTAACCAGATCACAAAGACTAGCTGACCAGGACAACATCTAACAGGAAATGGACAGTTTAAAAACATCTCAGACAAAACGGATTTACAGCCCGAAATATTCAAAGAGCCCTAAAGTCAAAACCGAGACAAACAGACGAGGAGCATGAGACACCAATAACCAAGGCTTATTTGCCGTATGTCAAGGGTACCACGGACAGTATTGCAAGAATTCTACGGAGACACAATATCGATACTATTTTCAATACAGACAGAAAAATAAGCACGGTGTTGAGGACTCCGAAGACGAGGATCCCTTTAGAACAACAGGGAGTGTACAAGATTCCATGTGCAGACTGTCATAAAACCTATGTGGGGCAAACTAACAGAAGAATTCAAGCTAGACGTGATGAACACCAGAATGCTATAAGAAAGCAGGAATAAACAACATCCATTGTTGAACACGCCACCACGACGTCACACCGAATAGACCTTGAGAACACCAGAGTACTGGCAAATATAGAACACCCGAAATCAAGACTCGTAAGAGAGGCAACTGAAAAGCGAAGAGGTCTCACAGTCTAAACGCACGCAATGAAATCCAGAACTTATCGAATTGTTGGAAAATTCTATTAAACACCGTACCGGCCCGGACCCGTCCAATAACAATTCAACCGGAAATAACAAATCAGCAGGCGGGAGGCGAAACGTCGTATTTTACCATCGATCCCGGCAGGGATCAGTTATCAACTACGCGGATGAATTCCCGGAAACCATCTAATATATATATATATATATATATATATTGAATTTTTACAGACCTCTGTATGATTTTGATGTAAATGTCAATTGAGACCTTTTAAACTTAAAGTAAATTGTTTAAAATAATTAACATTGTAGGTTGATGGTGTCTTAAATCGACTTCATGTTGCTGTTCCAAAACCAAGAGATGACAAACCAAGACCTCCATGTATTCCAGAAAGTGTTCTTGCTAAAAAACAACAGCAAGCTGCAAAAGTTAAATCTAAACTTGAAAGAGATATTGAAATTGAGGAAGGAGATGATTATGTCCTTGATCTTAAAAAACACTATACTGAAATTCCAGATGATGAAAGATATGACATCATACCAGAGATTTGGGAAGGTCATAACATTGCTGACTACATTGATCCAGAAATTTTCAACAAATTGGAGGAGCTTGAAAAAGAGGAAGATCTTAGGGAAGCAACTGGAATGTATGTTGTGCCTAAGATTGACTTGGATGAAACCATGCTGGAAATTAAGAAACTTGCTTTGCAAATTAGGCATAAAAAAGCCATTATTAGGGATGAAGCCAGAATTAATAAGCAAAGTAGAAAGCCAGTCATGCCTAGAACTGCTGGTGCTAAGGTAAGACTTCTGTTCTTATAACATTATATTTAATATGTAAATAATGGGGTTGCAAATCTTAAAATTGTAGAATGGGGAGAATTGAATTTATTCATCATTTTTTTGGGAATGTTACCTTAGTTGGCTGTTTTACACATACCATTTTATCAATTATTTAAACAATCAATACATTACCAATTGTTTTCACAAATTGTTGGGCCTTGAATTATTGTAATCGACTTAATTTTATAACTGGCGATTTCGAATTTCAGATATCATTAGAAAAAACATAGCCTCTCATTAACTTCATTTTATATTTCTCTTATAAAGACTGAATATCATTATTACATATTAAATTGAAACATACATACTGAGAAACATCCACAAATATATCGTTTTTTTAAGTTTCTACTTTTCTATGCATCACTGTTGAAATTGGGACCATTTCAACAAACAGATCACAGGAACAACCAAATATGCCAGTCATTAGAGTTTTCTTGGGAAATAAAATTTAACATTGAGCCACCAATCCCATCTTTTGAAGAGTGGTCTTTATAAATATCAAAAACCATTATGAAAGTCGCTTTGCCCTTTTAACCGATAAAAAATTGATTTTTTTTTTGTTATTTCCCTTGTATTGTGAAAACTATTGACTGTAATTCCAATTATTATATTCGAACATAGCGCAGTACCAAAGTAGTAGAGAAGTTCATTGACAAACCGACATTTTCCATTAGTATTCAAATTAAAATGTGATACTATGAGAGCCAGTAACCCTGAAAACCCGCGGAATTTAAATATTATAATAACTCGATAGAGCAAGTGACATCATAGAATTGATAACGCTCTATGTAAACTGAGTACATTTCGTTCATATTGAAGTTTGACCGAAATGTTTACATAGACATATTTCAGTTATGAGATGTTGGCGCTTCGTTGTTACGTGCTCCCCAAATATTATATTTGAATTATTTCAGGGTCGCTAACTCCCGGTCTATTACATTTTGATTTGAACAAGAATGGGAAATGCATTTTCCCAATGCACTGCTTTGGTGTCCCACTATGTTAGGATGTATTTTTAACAACTTTATATGGAAATCGAACATAGGCAAAATTTGTAGTACGAGTATATCATATCACAACATTCCATTTTTAAAGCGAAATCTCGAAATTCATTGCGGCAACAAAAACCATCTATCCGATTAAAGAGGTGACGATAAGATAGTACACACTTATTTACTACAGTCTTCGAATGAAATAAAGAAATGCTTACAGGAAGGCGACAGATTACACGCCGAGTTTCAGTTGTTGATTTCAAGCGGTTTGTTCACTTGTATTAGTCATACTATAAAACACAGTATGGTTGTATAGTGGTGACAGATTTTCATTGTGAATTTATGGAGTAATAAAGATTTATATTTAGTGTTAATACATTGTTTTGAAGACACAGAAAATTCGTATTAAAATTATAATAACAGTTAATATGCCTAGTATAAAAAGAAATCAAATAGCAGTTTATAAAGTCTCATTACTTGTGCTTTTATTATTTCCTATAGGTACATATAGTAAAACATATTGATTTTATTAAAGGTTCGTGGTCGTTCTGTTTCCAAATTAAGAGATGATATGGCTAAGTTAGGTGTAGATGTTTCCCAAAGTGGGCAACAAGCTCATTTCAAAAATACCAAGCAAAGAACCCGATCGCTAGGACCGCCAGCTAAACGAATGAGAATGGATGTTAGTGATAATGGCTTACCTAGCAAATCAAGGTCATTATCTAAAATACCAAGAAATGAACAAGGAATTAAGGATGTAGCTGTAAGTATAACAATAATTTACACTGACATTTTAATCTTTAATGTTTCATTGTTTTTCCTACAGATGAAGAAGAAATTAGCTAAAATTGCGCATAGAGCAATCAGCAAAAAAGTTAAAAAGATGGGTCTTAAAGGAGAAGCTGACAGATTTATTGGTACTAAAATGCCAAAACATCTATTTTCTGGAAAGCGCGGCTCTGGAAAGACGGATCGCCGATAGATTTCTAAAACACAGTTTATTTTATTCAAAGTTTTGTCATATTACTAATATAAAAGTGTTCTTGTTTCTAAAATAGACTAATTACTTCTCCCATATAATGTTTTATAATGAAATGTCAGTATTATTCGCCTATTGTCAACCGGTTTTCATGTTGAATAATAGCGACCCGCCAGGCATGCCTAGCAGAGCATATACGCCCACTTTTTGTCTGCCGTAGTGTCTTATCAATTTGTTGCATTGAGCATATAACAAATGGTCATTCTACTTCGGGTATTTTAAATTTATTTTATTTCTAATTATGCAAAAGTCGCGTAGTGTATGACCGCTTGAATTTATTTAGTTGCGCGATAGTTTTAATTTTGCATCAACTAGTATGATATTAATTTAAATTATATGGTGTAAACGGTAAATAGAATGTTCGTGAAATGCCTAAACTAACTATCGTATTTATTAATTTCATTTTTAATTGATTTGAATTACTATGGTATCCGTGTAAATAGCTTTCCAATTACCCAATTATATGTGATCGTATTTTTAAGCATTGATGTAGTAAGCTATCCTTAAAATATACAGATTTCTTCTGAAGCACTCCGTCCATTGGTGTAAACTTTATGAAAATCCGTTTGGTAGTTTTAGAGTTTATTGCGTTTCGGCAGACAGACGCGATGGGGGGACTGTATTTTATAATATTGTTATCATTATGTTAATTTCACTTTAGTAATAAAGAAATTCTGTAAAAATAATCATTTACAACAAAGACCATTTATCAGAACAAACGGATAGCAAAAACCAAATATTTTGATTGCATGATTGAGGATAAAAGAGTACCGAAAATTTCATTCCTTTCGAGATCTAGATATCACATATTGATAGACTTGGTTACTACCAGAACATTTAAGAGTAGCTGATGTAGGGTATACATGCGCTCGTACCTGAGTCGTACTGTAGATAGGGGCGGATTCAGATACGTGCTTCCGTGGGGATTTAATGCTTCGGTGGGGGGGGGGGCGATCCTGTACCTAAATAAAATTTTAAACTGATGATTGTTTCAGTCTTCACTTGATGAAAATTCATTTTTATTATTATATTATTTCACTATTTATTTTTATTTGACATATGTTTCGCCAAGTCTGGCTTCTTCAGAAAAATTTTTTTTTCTGAAGAATAAAGATTATTATCTGGAGTTAGATTTACTGATTAAGGATGTTATACTTCGAGGGTAGCCATTTTAAAAACGACAAAAAGGGAAAAATTGCGAGATGGAGATTCATATTGACCTATTTAATTGAGTTGAGTGTGATCGCCCACCGAGTTGGTTTGTGTTGAAGAATTTTAGTGTTACCGTCTTTTATTTCCCAGTTTAGTAGGTTAGGTTTTCATTTTTAAGAGAACCCCGCAAATTCGCTTATGTAAAAGTGGCTTTAGTCAAATTAGACCAAATTTTGCATGTAGATATAGTTTTCAACATTCTGCCTCATGGCACAATTCCCGAAGCTCAATACCAGCTGAGCTTTAAAGTTTCGATTTCCGCCAATTCGCTTTTAAAAGTGGTTTCAATCAAATAGGTATGCAGGTAGATAGCCTTCAACATTTTGAGCAAAAGTTATGGCACTAATCCCCCAAATCCATTACCAGCTGAGATATTAAGCATCAAAATTTAGATTTTCGCAAATTCGCTTCTGTAAAAATGGTTTCAGTCATATTGGACCAAATTTCTGAAGTTAAATATGTTATTCAGTTTCGGGGAGTAGTGCCATAAGGACCTTTATATCATCCTGTATAAGTAAAACCTCTCTACGCTATTGACTGTTTATAATTTTATTTCGCCCCATATTTCAAGTATTCCATATATGCTCATGATCTACCCTAGATAACAAAATTTTTCACATTTTTGATCCACCTTCTATAACTATAATTTTACTATACCCTATACTTCAACCACCTTGTATATGCAACTGCTTCTATTATTTTTCAGCCCTATAATGGAAATATCCTAAGTGCTTATGTTTATATAACAAATTTTTGATTTACCCTGTATAACTGTAATTCTATTGCACCCTTATTTCAACCATCTTGTATATGGAACTACCTATGTTCCACAATATAATATTTTTGAACCATCCTGTATAACTAATTATACTCCACCTTATATTTTAACCTTGTATGTACAACTGATCTAACATATTTTAAACTCTCCTATATAACTGTAATTGCACTCCCCCCTATGATTCAAATGTCCTGTGCTTATGCTTATTTAACAATTTTTTAGTATTTTTTTATTCAGTCTGTATAACTATAATCCCACTCTCATTTTAACCACCTTCTATACAAAAATTTTTATACCACCCTGTAGAACTATAAATCTATTACAGTACTACACTTCATTTTAAACATTTTTAAACCCACCTATATAACTAATTTTAGTTCGCCCTATATTTCAACCGCGCACATTACTTGATTGAATTTCTAAACTTGCACGCACGATGCACATATAACTAACTACATAACCATATTCTGTATAAAAAAGATCGCCCACACAACAATTTTTTCAGCCATTTCACTCTAAGGTAAGCCGCGTAAAAGGACTTCGTTTCAAAAAGAAACTGACTTCAACTGAATCAAAATGAGCACCGTTACAAACACCCTTAATGACATATTTTGACATTTTAGATAGAGATTTATTTCGGTTTGTTCTTTCAACCGAATGTCGACCGATCGGCAATTAGTTAATGCATCGGCTGCACCACCGATTCTACCCTGAAACCGGTGATCGAATTTACCGTACATTAACTGGTTGCGTATCAATCACCGTGTCACTTGGAACACTAAACGGTTATTGTTTTGAAGGAACGTTGTTTTCTTGTGCGCAGGTACGCGACCGTTGTGTATCGGTTATCTAGGCTGAAGGAACGAACCTATAATGGATCACTCGATTATGAAAATCACTCGAGTATTCCGATTATGGAATGAAAGTATTCGAATGAAAAATAATCGATTATTAAACTCGAAACATTGACCGAGTGGTGAGCGATACTGCATTCGAGTTATAATCCAAAGGACTTCATTACGAATCGATAAGCGCTTTTCTGCCATTCGGCGTTCATATAGAGGAACTTTCGTTCTTTGTCGCTCTTATACAGTCGCTTGTTTACGTCTTTCATTGGAAAGAAGAAATATATAAATACTGTTACGAGAATTCATCCGACAGCTGGTGCAATCGGCCATCAACCAGTTCATGGAAGGGACATTATTCCGATAAATTCTGGGAACCCGAAATGTTTGTCTCTCAACCGGCGGACCGCTGCCGTTACTGGGAATTCCCTTAAAGCTTCCAGAACATGATGGAATTTCCCGATGGTTCGTGGACGTACCAGACAATTCCAAGATAAATGTATAAATAGGAAACAGCTGGGATAGGCAGTTCAGTTTTCGTCGGTCATTTGTACAGTTAAGATAAAATGTAAATAGTAGTTTCTGTGAATATAAATTTGTGTAGAAGTAGTGGAAATAAATTAGAGTGAGTTAGACTGTGTTTTTAAATAAATCCAAGAACTGAACTGAACCCGAGTGTGAAAATAAAAACATTACAGTGGTGTCAGGTGTGAAGTGAATTTGTGGAACTTTTAAAAGTGAAAAATAAATAGACGGACAATGTTTAAAAACGTGAATTTGGACCAATTGAATTGAAAGTGACGAACTTAAAAAAAGAACTTGAAGAAAGGGATTTAGAAATTAGTGGGAAGAAAAGTGAATTAATACAACGGCTACGAGATGCTATAATAAATGAAGGTAACGATCCCAATACTTATTTGTTTGAAGTTTCTGGTATTGGGGACATGAGTATGCTATTAAAGAAAATAGAAGATAAATTACAAGATAATTCTAAAACCATGAAAGAGACGTTAGAAGACAAACTGCTAGAAAATTCTAAAAACTTGAAAGAGGCTTTAGAAGATAAATTACTAGAGAATTCTAAAACTCTAGAAGATAAATTGCTCGAAAATTCTAAGTTCTTAGAAGATAAGCTACAAACATTACAAGAAAACTCGAAAACCCTAGAAGATAAACTACTAGAAAATTCTAAAACCTTGAGAGAATCCTTAGAGGCCGAATTACTGGAAAATTCTAAATCCCTAGAAGAAAATTTGAAATGCATGGTGGAGAAAAATTCAGAAATGCTGGAAGAGAAAATAGTCCTGAAATAGTGGATTCGAAAATTGGCCTCGAGGGGACAAGACACAAAATGAAACCTCCCCAATTTGATGGAAAATCGTCATGGACTAATTATAGGCGCCAATTCGAAGCTGCTGCAAAATTAAACGGATGGTCGGCAGAGGAAAAAGCAATTGCATTAACGCTCGCTCTAAGAGGGGATACTACAGATATTTTGCAAACATTGAATATCTCGGAGCAAGAAGACTACGAACAACTGGTTAAACACTTAGAGCTGAGGTATGGACAGACCCATTTGGAGCACGTGTACCACTCCCAACTAAAAAATCGCCATCAGAAATTTAATGAATCGCTACAAGAGTTTGAAGCCGATATTGCCCGTCTGGTTCGCCTTGCCTATCCAGCCACACCGGAAAATGTGATAGAAAGGTTAGCAGTGCAAGCGTTTTTGGATGGACTTTGGGACAACGAAGCCAGGCAAGCATTGACGTTAGCTCGATCGACTTAATTAGTGGATGCACTGGCTCGAGCTCTTGAATTCGAGGCTGCGAAAAATACCTGCAGAGGTCAAGCCATAGTCCGAATGGTTGACGGAGAATCCGAAGATGGCGTAAACGATCAAGCCTCTGTAAGAAACATAATAGAAGAAGTCCTTACCGAAAAAAGACTAGTGAGATGTCGGAAGTGTCGTAAGGTAGGACATGTCCAGAGTCGTTGCAAGGAGAGCAACGGAGTCCAGACTTCCTCGCTGGGAAAACTAAAGAAGGCCTATGTAAAGGGACCATCGTCGACCTGTAGCAAACAAGTGTCAAGTACCAACGCATATGTCGCTTCGCTACGCAACCACGTTAACAGTGTCTTCGTAGATGGCCTTATTAATAGGAGGCAATTTGCAATGCTGCTGGATACTGGTGCGACGAAAACAGTAATAACGCCCAACATTGTTTTAGAGACAATGATAGAACCAACAAAATGACAACTGCGAACAGCGACAGGAGAAGCAGCGAAAGTCCATGGTGAAATAGAGGTTGAAATGACCTTGGGAAACACAACCTTCCTACATCGGGCATTAGTGGCAGACATCGAAGACGAAGTAATCATAGGAATGGATGTCATGAGCTCCAAGGGATTCCAGTTAAACTTCAAAGAGGGAATTCTGCGAGTGAATGACGAAGAAGTGGTGCTTCACGGAAAAAATCACATAATGCTGCGAGCCGTCTTAGCAGAGGATGTCAATGTTCCGGAAAGAGCTGAAATCATTATAGATGCTTGCTTAGATGGGAAAGCTAAAGCTGGAACAGTAATGATGTTTGATCCCGAACTTAACGATGGAAATGTAGGCAAAGGAGTCGCACTGGGGAAGACTATGTTTCGGGTCAACGAGATTGTGCCGGTAAGAGTAATGAACCTGAATCATTACTCGGTTGTGCTAAAGAAAGGAACAACTTTGGGCCGTTGTTCAACAGTTTCCTCTGTAGTCAGAAGCACACAGCATGCAGAAATGCCTCCAGGTAAACTATCTGAGGAACTGGAAAGACTCATCACCGATTCATCTAAGAATTTGAAACCAAACCAGAAAGCAAAATTGAGGGACATCGTTAAAAACTACTAGGATATCTTCGATGTAGGGAATGGCAAAAGAGGACGAACTGATCTGGTGAAACATAAAATTAATACTGGGGACGCTCAACCTATTCGACAGCCGGCGAGAAGACTCCCCCTAGCTAAAAGAGAAGAAGCCGACAGGATAGTCCGGGGGATGGAGGAAGAAGGTGTTATTGAACCATCCAATAGCCCTTGGGCTTCTCCAGTTGTTTTGGTTAAAAAGAAAAGACAGCTATCCCCTTCCAAGAATAGACGATACCCTAGATACGTTGGCTGGATCGAAGATGTTTTCCACCCTGGACTTGAAGAGTGGTTATTGGCAGGTGGAACTTGCTAAAGAAGACCGAGAAAAGACTGCTTTTACCATCGGCTCAGGACTTTATCAATTCACGGTGATGTCGTTTGGACTGTGTAATGCTCCAGCAACGTTTGAAAGATTGATGGAAACAGTGTTAAAAGGGCTTTCATGGAAAACGTGCCTGGTGTATCTTGACGATATTATCGTGGTTGGAAAATCTTTTGAAGACCACTTGAGGAACCTGGAGGAGGTATTTCGGCGACTTCGAAGTTCCGGACTAAAGTTAAGCCCGAAGAAGTGTCAGCTGTTCCAAGAAGAGGTGCAATATCTTGGACATGTGGTTTCCGCAGAAGGAGTAGCTGTTGATAAACAAAAAGTCAAAGCTGTCCAGGTATGGCCGATACCTAAAGATATTCACCAATTAAGAAGTTTCCTGGGGTTATGCACGTGCTATCTTCGGTACGTAGCCGGATTTGCCAACATCGCCAAGCCACTTACTAGACTCACAGAAGGGAAGGTGCAGTACCAGTGGGACGAGGAGTGCCAACGATCATTCGAGACACTGAAAAGAGCATTGACGAGTGCCCCCGTCTTAAGTTATCCTTTGCCAGATGGGAACTTCGTTTTGGATATCGACGCAAGCAATGTCGGAATTGGTGCGGTGCTTTCGCAGATCCAAGACGGTCAGGAGAAAGTCATCCGTTATTTCAGCAAGACCTTGAGCAAGCCTGAACGGAATTACTGCGTTACTCGCAGGGAACTCGTGGCTGTGGTAGGTACAGGGAGTAGAACATTTCTACAAGTACCTCTATGGTAAAAGATTTCTCCTGGGGACTGATCATGCAGCACTGAAGTGGCTCTTACAGTTTAAAAACCCCGAAGGACAAGTGGCCAGGTGGATTGAGCGATTGCAAGAATTCGACTTCGAGACTGAACATCGAGCTGGAACAAGCCATAAGAATGCTGATGCCCTATCGCGGAGACCATGCCCTTATGACTGCAAACATTGTCAGCGAGCTGAAGAAAAAGGGGCTGTTCTCTGTAGAACTACTGCCGTCGATGACCATTGGCAACCTGAGGAGATCCAGAAAGACCAAAAATTAGGTCCAGAACTAAAAGAAGTTATCCGGTGGAAGGAAGAAGACCGCAAACCTACGTGGCAAGAGATTTCCCGAGACTCACCAACCATAAAGTCGTACTGGGCTCAGTGGAACTCCCTCATCCTAGAGAATGGACTTCTGAAGCGCGTCTTGGAGACTCCAGAGGGGGGAAACGACAGAAAACAGATTGTAGTTCCCAGAAATAGGAGACAACTGGAAGACACCTGGGAGTGACGAAAACCCTGGGGAAGTTAAGAGAACGGTTCTATTAGGTGAACTGCCAAGCAGATGTTAAGGATTGGTGCCGGAAATGTACAGTTTGTGCAGCAAGTAATGGGCCTCAGAAGCGACCAAAAGCTCCGATGAAGCAATATAACGTGGGCAGTCCATTCGAAAGAATAGCCATTGATGTTGCCGGTCCATTTCCTGAATCCGACTGTGGAAATAAATTTGTACAGTTAAGATAAAATGTAAATAGTAGTTTCTGTGAATATAAATTTGTGTAGAAGTAGTGGAAATAAATTAGAGTGAGTTAGACTGTGTTTTTAAATAAATCCAAGAACTGAACTGAACCCGAGTGTGAAAATAAAAACATTACAATACTGTATTTTCAGGGTACGTACGATGCATTTATTGCAATGCGAAGTAATTTGACGAATTTGCTGTTAATGCAGATTAAGGAACATTATACTGTTCTCTGAATTATTAATAACAGTTCCTTCACAAATAAATTTTAACTTAAATGGATATTTAGGAGAAATTTAAAACTATAATTTTGTCTAAATTTAAATGCCGCTGACATGTAGCAAAGGTTAACGATTTGAGAATAAAACAAGCGAGTATCGTTAGAATCATACACGTACCATCCGAGTGATTCGGTCATTCGAGCGATCATTCGGTTATTCAAATCACTCGAGTTGTAATAATCGATTTTTAATATCATTCGATTATGCCCATCAGTAATTTATTTAAAAATTTTGACAGCACCTTTGATGTTTACCTTATTTTCACATATTTTACCGATTTTCTGAAAAGCGGTATGTTTTACGTTGTAGAAAAATATACAGAATCAAGCTGAAATATGTTTCTCTAGAATACAATTTAAAATATTCAAATTGATTCGGCTGTTATAGAGAAAACAGTGAAGATTTATTGAAATTCATTGAAATGTAATCCTTTTATTACTGTTTTTCTAGAAAATCGTAAATCTTACGTTATAGAAAATTATATGGTACTTTTCCGTAATATTCTTTTATACAATATTGTTTAAATCATCAAAATTGATAACCTCCTCCTTATTGGAAGTCGGTTAAAAATGGAAATTACCGCGTCAAATCAGAACTACCGAGGGAGGAGGAAGACGGGTGCAGTCATCAAATATTATGATTACTCTTAAGGAATGAGAACCGTAACATCTATCGAACATAAGAGAGACTTTCTCGAAAATTCCAGAAAGACTTTTATAAATAAATGTTGTGATACTGAATAGTCAAATAGTCAGTCAGACATTCCAAATCAGATCATGAAAGTTAAATTAGAGTTTGTTGAGTTATGTTTTGTTTTATAAATTGCGTACGTATAATCATTGTTAGTAAAACATTTTATTGTTTGAAAGCAAGTTTGATCACAAATTCACATATAAATTATAAAAATCTTATAACGAAAACGTGATATTTGATTGAAATACTAAAATAACCTGAACTTAGAAATACAATTAATTTACATATAGTAACAATAACAATATAATTTATGTAACCTATATAACAATTAAAACGGAAACAATGCAAAATTAAATATGTATTCATCCACACAAGTGTTTTATTGTACATATTCTCTAGTCACTGTTGAAAAACCAGATCTATTCCGTTTAACTTTCCAGTATGTATCGAAATGTTGCATGCTATTCAAATTATTAAGAAAGTCTTCATCATGGGTAATTATCAACAGTTGGAAATTTCTCTGGTTTTCTCTGTCTGAAATTATTTTTGCTAGTGAGTCACTAAGACTATTGATGTTTTCTCTATCCAGATTGGTAGTAGGTTCATCTAAAGCTAAAATTCCGCAATGCGAACTGAAGGTCTCTGCCAAAGCCATTCTGATGACAAGACACGCTAAAACCTTCTGACCAGCACTGCAACGACCTCTCATTTCCAACTCCACATTATTCTTGACTTGGATAACTGAAATGGGAAAATTACTAATTAGAACAATAAGCAAAAATTATTATTGAAATATCTTAGCTGAGATATTTTTCTGGAAAAGTTAAGCCAGTATGTTTACTTCAGTTTGGTCAAAGTACTTTAAATATTTGAAAATTCCTGTCGAATGTTATTTAATTTGTTAAACTAAGGTAGTTAGGTAAATTTTCCCATTGGTGAGATTTCGTAAGATATAAGTTTAATCAATATGACTTATTATATTTCCCTATTTGTTCTCAGATACCTAGATTAGTTTCCAATAGATTCATACACTTACATGAAAAGTAAATCTTATCTGAAAAAATTTGGCTCCCTCGTTACAACGACCGATGATATTTAATAAGTACACCAATAACAGAGCAATACAGAAGGCATTTTAGGGCATAAAATGTAAAACCAATTATTACTTCAGTAAAATTGTATACTGGACAAGTGGTTAGATTTTAATATCAAATTCATAGTAATTATTTAATTTAACAAATACGGGTTTTTTGTTTTCTTGCTTTATAAAAGTGATTATCGTCATTGGAAACGTTATAGAAAATGGTAAATCCTTCATAATGAGGGTTTATAAGTCTTGAGTGGAGCCGTTTTTACGGAGGCATGCCGAAAAACTGGAAATAAGTAGAGTTTCTCAAAAGTTCTAAACTGTCTTGTAAATAAACCTAAAACATTACTCTTCCTCAAATTGATAGCTTATGTATGATATTGTGATTAAATGGGCTCAAGATGGATTATGTTCTTGGTATATTTACCTTCTTCTAAAAGTGCTTATGTGACGGCATCACAAAGACTGTACAAACTTAGCACCTCATCTAAGGAAATGCAAATTAGTAATGACTTTAATCGCTAGGTCTCTGTTAGGTCAGTTAAGGTCCAGTAACTGTACCATTAGGTAATGTATGTTTTTTGACATTTTTACAAAATTAACATTTTTATTTAATTATTCATTAAAAATATATATATTATCATTCTTCAATGTTAGATCCGCATTGGTCCATCATTTTCACTTTAATATTACTTTTAAATGTCTTAATATTAATTAAAAACAAATTGCAATCCGCAATTTTAATGTAATTAATGGACCTTAACTGACCTAACGGAGGTCTATCGATTAAGGTCATTACCACTTCGTAATTCCTTAGATGAGGTGCTAAGTTTGTACAGGTCCTTGGGATGCTGTCACTTAAGCACTTTTAGAAGAATGTAAATAATTTGAACAGTTTTTTTTGCAAAATTTATCAATTAACCAGAAATTGGTTTAAAATAGTAGTGAATATTGCACTTAACGCGGGAATATGTGACCGACAGCCAGAGGATTTAGTTTGTTCGTAATGAGATAACAAATATTGTGCCTAGCTATTATCTGTGCATAACTGCTCTATTTTCCCTTGGTTAATTTTGGTTATCTCTCTACTGTTTATTCTTATTAATTAAATTTCTTTTTTACATTTTACTCAGCTTCAAGTATGGGCGCCTCGTGACCTCTGACTTATTGCGCCACTGTCAAGACATAGAGTTGCTCGGTTAGGACAATATTCAAAAGCAATAACACACTTTATGACACTGTAATAAAATCCAAAGTATACAAAGTGAAATGCATTTACTGCTTTTTTTTCAAAATATCTTGTATATCCCGATCGATCATGGTTAATACGATACATTGATGTTGAGCCCAATTAATCTCAACGCCATAAGCTTTATTAAGGAAGGTATGAATTTTTCACTAAAATCCACTTTATCCGGATTTTTTGACATTTTTAGATGAAAAATGTTTCTATCAAGATTTGTAAGACTTACTTTGAAGACTTTCTAATTTTCTATAACCTTATCATTGTAGGTTTTCAATTTTTGAAAACTATTAAGTGACTGCTATAAAATTGTAAATTAGATAAAATGTAAATCTGAACAAATTTAAGTTTAATAAATATATGTACAAAAGTGAACTGGGTGGTAAGAGCTAAACAGTGCAATGGTTAAAAAAACTTAAATATCTTACCTTTATAATTATAGGTTCGTTTTCTATTTGCTCCGCCAGTCATATGTTCATCTGTTTTAATTTCAATATAATCTATATCGTTTCCACGATAAATACTTCTCCATAATTCTCTGATAGTTCTATTTATCTGAACCATTCTCTCTTCATGAAACTTCAAAATTGACTTTTCCAGAACTTTAATGTATTCATCCAAATCTTCTATTAGCAGATGTTCAAGTCTTAATTCATAATATTGTTTCTTGAAATTATTGAAAGCATTCTTATTTTCCGGTTTGTCCAGATCTGTTTTCAGGTCTTGAACATGTTTCAACATTTCTTCTCTCTGCCCTTTCAGAGTGCTTATGTCTTTTGTAAGTTTGTCGATATTGCGCTGTAGTTGTTTTTTTTCTTCATAAACAGAACGATAGTTATAACCTCCGATATTTTTCTCCAACTCAGATATCTCAGCTGTTAACTTAATTTCTGCCTTTTGTTTTTCTCTCAATGTTACATTGTCTTCTAAAGCCCTAAATTCCGTTTCTCTTTTTGCTAAAGCCTCTTTTTTGTTAGTAATGGCCTCAACAATTTTAGTTTTTGTTTCATCCATTTTTTCAAGGTTCAACTTCAGTTTTGCCAATTCCTCTATTGTTGTATCCAATTTTTTATCAATATCACTTTTAGTGTACGTTTCCATGCTCTGATACAATTTCTGAATATCCCGTAAAGTATTTTTCAACTTAGTAATTCGATTTCGTTCGTTTTCATTAGTTTCTCTATTTTTGCGGACTATATCTTGTTTTTCTGATTCAGCTATTTTTAAGTCTTTATCTTGAGTTTGTAACAAATCCTTGAGATCCTGAATCTCTTGAGTTAACAAAGTTTGCTTTTCGGTAAATTCTTTGTATTGAATTTCTAGTAACGGTTTCTCCTGAACAAGTTTCTCAAAGTTTATTTTCTTTTGTACTGCATCCTGTATATGCATATTCAATTGATGACATCTGTCTTTATGTTTGTCCAACATTGTTTTGCTATTCTCTAATCCAGTTTTTAAATTACTAAGTTCAGCTTTTATGATATCAATTTGAGCTTCAGTTTCTTCGCGTGATCTATTTGAAGATACTCTAACAATATTCTGTTCCAAATGTTCGATGCTCCCAGTAAGTTTGTTCACATCAACATTATATTGATCTAAGAGTGCAGCATCAGCCACAACGGTTTTCGCGATTTCAATTAAATCTTGAGGGTTGGTTAAATTTGATTTCTCCTCAGCGAGCATAAGCTGTTTTTCCTCTTTTTCATCATTCAATGCGGCTATTTCTGCTTCTAAACTAGGAATTTTTTCACTCCGAAGTTTATTTACTTCATCATTGACGGTTTTTAATTGTTGAAGTTTATTGAATAACGATTCATCTTTTTTCAAATTTGCTTCTACCTGAAATAGAAATAAGACAGTTAAAAAATGCAAGTATTATTTATGACTTATCGGAATCGATCTGCTAGTTAAAAATAACGAATTTTCTTTGAGATATTAATTTAACCTGTAATCGTATGGATTCTATATGGACGTAAGATGTGGGAAGGTATCTGTTACTAATGTAGTTCGTCTAGAATTATGGTTCTTAGGCATATTTCCTAATATAGAATTAAAAAGTTTTTAATGTTTTTTTCCATAATCAGTAAGTTTAATGTTGGTTTCTGAAAGAAAGTTGTGGCATGTCTAGTTTTTTTGGGATAACACCACAATTACTGGAAAGTCTGTATATTTCAAATAGTCCAAACATTTCAGGGTCTAAATCAAACCCCTCTTCAGTGACAACAAAAATTAAGATAACTGAATAAAGACATTAAAAATGAAAAGGTTCGCAATAACAAATTACCCTACCGCTCAAAATTTTAGGTTAGAAAACTCTATTTAGTTGGTCTTTCCTTTCAGATTTAAACATTTATACATGCCCTATAATTTAAAAGAAGTCGCATCAAAATCGGTCAACTAATAACGACAACAAATACAGGGGTTGGTACCTGTTGAAATGGGTCACAGGTATTCACTTAGTTGAAACGGATCTTTCCTAGAATCGCTGGTAATGTGAAGACATTTCGGCAGTAATACCTGCCCTCATCAGGTCTGTTCGCATTGCTCTTGGGTCAGTTTGCTCACGCTTCTGGTTACTTGAAGATTAAGGTTTACCGTTAGCAGAAAGCTACTAAATAGTGGTGCTTCCGCAGGGTGTTCAGTTGGTCTTATGCTCGACGTGCACATTTCCAATACTAATATTTTGAATTTTACAAGTTGTAACTTGTAGAATAATTTTGTTTAATTATGAAACAAAATTGTACAAGTTACATAACTACAAGTTACTCTGCACACCTTCTCTTTCTATAGCCTCACTCTAATTCCTGCTACCCCCTGCACCTTAATCTGCCTGCTCTCTTTATAAACTTTCTGCTATACTGACTGCATTTTTTTGCTCTTTATATCTGCTGTCTTTGAATTTAAATCCCAATTTCAATAGTTTATTACTTCAAAGGCATATGTTATTAATTGAAATCAGACACTTGTTGATGGTCATTTTATCTTGACTTCTTGTAACCCAATTGCAAAATCTGAATTTTCAAAAATTTTTCGTCAAATTGCTCACAGTTACCAAAAGTCAACTTTTAACCCAGAACAATCTTTACTTTACAATTGCTAAAATTTGTGTATCTCGAATGGCATACCCACTCACTTATTTATAGTTTTTATATTGACATGGAACGAAAATTCATCGAACTTTTTAATTACTAACTTTCCATCCTGCATTTCTCCATATTTTGTTTTCTTCAAATCAGTATTGTTCTTTCTTGTTCCTTCATCCAATTGTTAATAATAGTAGTAATGCTTTCAAACTAACCTGCTATATGTCTTTATTGTACTGTAAAAATTTCACCTCAAACCGTTTATCAACCATGACAATTTTGTGTACCCTAAATTAACTGTCAAGTCACTTACAATTTTGATGATTTTAGATGGAAATAATGAATATACAAATACTGAAATTTTCAAACAAGATCCCAATAGTATTGAAACGAATCCTTGCTGTACCAAAATATAGAGTTAATGTAAATATGGAGTCATGAATTTAACCAAATGTCATTCCCTAAGCTTTTATATAAAAATCAAGGTAAAATTTCATTCATTCAATTACTTAAACATTTCCGATATGATATACTGAACTATTAGAATAGTTCTTAGTGCTTTGTTAAAAGATTACTCAATTTTAAGAAATTTTAATTAAATGTCAAATTTATTATGTTCCCCAAACTTGTTTTACTATTTCTATTTAAGAAAACTTGCATTAGAAATTACTAGTATGTGTTCTACATTTTTTATTGTATAATCCCAATATAAATTCTTGTAGCCACACCTTCATTTGATATTTGCATTTTGTTCTTACATGAAAACCATCATAAACATTATGATATACATTAATGAATTCGGACAGGTGAATGACGCAAAAATGTCACTTGAGCGATAAACTCACAACGTCATGGTGCTGAAGTAGTTTTCTATTTTATTTATTATTGTTTTGTATTTTAATACCAATGGACCATCAATCTTAAACTCAAGAATTTGCTGCTCGAAAATGTAAATTGCAAATTGAAATTTACATTTTCGATGCATATTTTAAAGCCATTGTCAACTAAGTCAGAAAGGAATTCGATAGGTTCTGAATTTCATTGCGTGCGTTTAGACTGTGAGGACTCTTCGCTATTTCAATTGCCTCTCTTACGAGTCTTGATTCCGGGTGTTCTATATTTGCCAGTACTCTGGTGTTCTCAAAGTCTATTCGGTGTGACGTCGTGGTGGCGTGTTCCGCAATGGATGTTGTTTTTTCCTGCTTTCTTATGGCGTTCTGGTGTTCATCACATCTAGCTGCACATGGAATCTCGTACACTCCCTATTGTTCTAAAGGGATCCTCGTATTCGGAGTCCTCAACACCGTGCTTATTTTTCTGTCTGTATTGAAAATAGTATCGATATTGTGTCTCCTTAGAATTCTTGCAATACTGTCCGTGGTCCCCTTGACATACGGTAAATAAGCCTTGGTTATTGGTGTCTCATGCTCCTCGTCTGTTTGTCTCGGTTTTTGTATATTTCGGTCTGTAAATCCGTTTTCTCACAGAGATGTTTTTAAACTGTCCATTTCCTGTTTGATGTTATCCTGGTCAGCTAGTCTTTGTGATCTGGTTACTAAAGTCTTGACGACGGCTTGTAGTTGGGCTGGGTGGTGATGAGAATTAGCACGAAGGTATCTGTTGGTGTGAGTTGCTTTCCTATATACTGTATGGCCAAGGGTTCCATCTTCCTTCCTATTTATGAGAACGTCAAGGAATGACAGTTGATTGTTGGCTTCAACCTCCATGGTAAATTTTATTTTGTGATGGATGCCATTAAGGTGGTCTAAAAAATATCGCAACCATAAACTGGGTTTAAGAGTTGTTGTTCTTAGTGCCAACTCCTCAAAGCTCTCCATAAAAAGGTTCGCTATAACTGGTGAGAGTGGCGATCCCATTGGAGCTCCTTCCACTTGTTTGTATCGTTGGTTCTCGTAAACAAAATAGGTGTTCATCAGACAGTGCCTTGTTAAGTCTACAAGGTGTTGAGGTGGTTTGTATTTTTCTATTATGATATCCAAGGCTTCGTCGATAGGGATGTTGGTGAAAAGGGACACTACGTCAAAACTTACAAGAAGACACTCTGGTTGTAAGACCGTTTTTCTAAGTATTTCGATGAAATGTGTCGAATTTTTCACGTATGAGACTGCCCCCTCTGCAAACGGTTGAAGTTGTTGGGCTAGGTATTTGGCTAGCTGTTGTGTTGGGGATCAATTGAGCTTACTATTGGCCTCAAAGGTGCACCTTTTTTATGTACTTTTGGCAACCCATAGAATCCTACTTGCTTGGATTTTGCCCTTGGTTGTTTTCTCCAGATAAGTTGTTGGGTTGGTAGTAATTTGTTTATATGCTGGATCTTTTAGCAATGTTTGTATTTTGTTTGAATAATCCGCTGTATATAAAATTACAGTCGCATTTCCTTTATCAGTAGGTAGAATGACAATGTCCTTGTTGAGTTTCAAGGCCTCATTTTCTTCTATAGATAGGTTCCTTTTGGGTGGTTTAGACTTTCTTAGAACATGTGACACATCTTGTCGAATTATTTCAGCGGTGTTCTCATCTAATTTTGAAACTGCTGTTTCCACGCCACATATTATGCTCTCTGTTGGTATGTGAGAGGGAGCAATAGCGTAATTGAATCCCTTAGCCAACACGCCAATCGAGGTAGAGTTCAATTGGACCGAAGTTAAGTTATAAACGGTTTTATTCGTTTCCAATTGCCGTGAGGTTAGACTGTGACCGTTATTTAAAAAAAAAATCGTTTTTGGGCTTCTGTTGCAGCTTCAATTTGTTAAATATTGTCTGTTGTTGCACTGTTGTCAACTCTGCATTCGTTTCGGCCCTAAATTCGCTAATCTCGTCGAATATATCACATATTATCGGGTGGTGTGTATTGCTTACCTGTAGGTTGATATCTAAGAGTTTAATATTAAGAACAACAAATCTCTTCTGACATCACGTATGACTTCTCTAAGTAGGGCACAGCTAGCTTTCCATAAGATATTCTGTGTTTTTCTGTTGTTCTTCCAGACCTTTACCGTCATGTATTTCGGATGAAGGAGTTCATCGCGGCATCGTTGTAAAAAATGTAGATCGCACAAAAGTTTGCTTCTTTTCGCGCGTAATTCCTCAAATGTTTTACACAAATGAAAAGTATTCTCCCCGTAGAGATTCACTATATTTGTTTTTAAGGTTTCGCGGGCACTAAATGTTGCAGGTGGTTTCCGGGAATTCATCCGCGTAGTTGATAATTGATCCCTGCCGGGATCGATGGTAAAATGACGACGTCGGTTCGCATAACTCTCGTAGCCTTCTGCTTTCGCTTCTAGTTACTCGAATACTAAGATTTTCAGGAGCACGCGCGCTGTTATATAGTCGCGGCTCGGCGCCTGTCGGTTTTCACCGTGAACGGCTGCGTGTGATTGGCCCTTGGCGCTCAGTGGCCACGCCCCCCGTTTGCTGATTGGTTATTTCCGGTTGAGTTATTATCGGACGGGTCCGGGCCGGTACTGTGTTTAGTACAATTTTCCAACAATTCGATAAGTTCTGGATTTCATTGCGTGCGTTTAGACTGTGAGGCCTCTTCGCTATTTCAATTGAGAGAGGCAATTCCTACAACCTAAAAAGTGCACTATATATTCAAATTTTGGATTTGTCTCTTTTCTTGAGGCAAGCTATACATCATTTATCTATATAGAAATAAAATTAATTACCTGTTTGAGCTCCATAGGAATTCGTTTAATCTTGTCTCTTAACCTGTTGATTATCTCTTGAACAACAGTACTTTTATTTGTGAAATTAGTTTCACAAATGGGGCAACAGGGTGATTCTTTCTCAAATTTGCTTATAAAAGCCTCATACATAATTTGTGCTGAACTTAACTGTCCTTTCTTTTTCTGAACCTTTTCTTTCGTAATGGTACTTTCTTTCAAAGCCTGGTAAAAGTCTTTACCTTCACAGACTTGGGATAATGTATTTTGTTTTCCTGATAAGTCTTTTTTATCAGTGATTAACTTATTCCTATGATGAGTAATAGTCGTTTCAAGAGTGGTAATTTCTTTTTCCAATTTATTTATTTTTTGTGTAACTGACTTGCATTGAATTTCTGCTTTTTTCTGAATTTCCAGTATGACATTTTTCAAATTTCTATTAGGAATATCCTCACCAAAAAGCTTCTTTAATTTTTCTCCATGTTTATTTCTAATCCTATTTATTTCTCTCTGCTTTTCCAACAATGCGTTTCTCTCACTCTCAAGTTGTTGTTCTTTAGCATAATTTTGTTGCAGTATTCTATATTCTTTATCCAACTTTTCAAGTTCTTGTTCTTTTTTGGAAACAGTTTCTTTTAAATCCTCAATTTCTTGGACCTTCTGGTGTTCATCAAATGAAGTTTTTAACTTTGCTAAAGTGGATTTATATTCATCAATAGACTTATCTACAATTCTCATTTGTGAATCGGAGCTATCCAATTCCTCCAGCTTTTCTTTTATATCCTTCACTTTGTTTTTGAACTCAATAATTTGTTTTGTTTTAGATTCAAGTTGCTGTTTAGCTGCTGCATATTCTTCTCTTGTTTTATCAATTTTATTTTGGAGTTTTTTCTCTTGTAAATCATTTTCCTTCACAATGGAATTGTAGTTATCATCAGCTAAGTCTAAAACATTTTGAAAAGCTCTTATTACATAATTTCCATCATTAATATCCGAGAATTCATTCATTTTTAACTGTAATCTTAACTTTTGAATTAGTGCTTGATATTCTTCTACTTTTTTTGTATGTTGCTTTTTTTCTTCTTTCAATTGGCCGATTTTGACTTGTACATTTTGCATATTCATATTTATATCAGAAATAGCATCCGTGATTTCCTTTTTCTTTTTTTCCAACCCTTGAATTGCATTTTTTTCTGTGGCTTGTTCAGCCTGAAATGAATTTATTTTGTGTTTAAGTTCATCGTCTGTTCCCTTAAATATATAACTGATGTGCTTCTTGATGGTAGTCTGCTGTTCCATCAATCCTAAAAGAGAACATAAAATTAAATTTCAAATAATATGTTTCATAATTTATTATAAAAATGATATTTTGATAATATTTAATGCTTTTCTTAAATCTTTATCAACAAGGTAATAGATATATGTTATTACGAATAACACAAGGTATGTATGGTCTCTCCACTGTCAACTGAAGATTGTTATTTTCTGAATGATAGTTGTGGCATATCTAGTTTGTATTTTAATGATTTCTTGGGAATAACATCACAATTGCTGGAAAGTCTGTATATTTCAAATATTCCAAACGTTTCAGTGTCTAAACCAGAAAATTGTTATTGTGACAGTACAGAACCCTGCTGAAATTCCACCGTTTTTAGCGAATTGATAGCTTAAGAGCCCATCTGAGTTCTGTGCTGGAAAATCAATAAACCTAATGAAGCATGGACGATACCGCGCTGGTTTAAAGTTAACAAACTAACAAACGGTTTGGTCTATTAGGTTTTGAAACCAGTTTGTGACCTAGTAGCTTCTTGCCACGGGTCTATACAAGGCAAGAAGTTCAGATGGTAAAAGCTGTTAATTTTTATTTATGACGCTTTTCTTAATAAGAAATGAAATGTCTCACAAATATGTTATTGTCACATATTTGTTTGAATAATGTGTATGTGTGTAACTAGTTGTATTATTAATTCAGCAAGAATTCCAACTTTCACCAGGTTACAGCCACAAGGGCATAGGCACGTTTTGATTTAGGGGGCTGCAAAAAAGGCAATTTTACAGATTTTTACGAAATTAATACTGTTTATGAGAAAGGTGCCAGGAATTGTAATGTGTAAAGAAGAGAGAGAGAGAGAGAGAGAGAGAGAGAGAGAGAGAGAGAGAGAGAGAGAGAGAGAGAGAGAGAGAGAGAGAGAGAGAGAGAGAGAGAGAGAGAGAGAGAGAGAGAGAGAGAGAGAGAGAGAGAGAGAGAGAGAGAGAGAGAGAGAGAGAGAGAGAGAGAGAGAGAGAGAGAGAGAGAGAGAGAGAGAGAGAGAGAGAGAGAGAGAGAGAGAGAGAGAGAGAGAGAGAGAGAGAGAGAGAGAGAGAGAGAGAGAGAGAGAGAGAGAGAGAGAGAGAGAGAGAGAGAGAGAGAGAGAGAGAGAGAGAGAGAGAGAGAGAGAGAGAGAGAGAGAGAGAGAGAGAGAGAGAGAGAGAGAGAGAGAGAGAGAGAGAGAGAGAGAGAGAGAGAGAGAGAGAGAGAGAGAGAGAGAGAGAGAGAGAGAGAGAGAGAGAGAGAGAGAGAGAGAGAGAGAGAGAGAGAGAGAGAGAGAGAGAGAGAGAGAGAGAGAGAGAGAGAGAGAGAGAGAGAGAGAGAGAGAGAGAGAGAGAGAGAGAGAGAGAGAGAGAGAGAGAGAGAGAGAGAGAGAGAGAGAGAGAGAGAGAGAGAGAGAGAGAGAGAGAGAGAGAGAGAGAGAGAGAGAGAGAGAGAGAGAGAGAGAGAGAGAGAGAGAGAGAGAGAGAGAGAGAGAGAGAGAGAGAGAGAGAGAGAGAGAGAGAGAGAGAGAGAGAGAGAGAGAGAGAGAGAGAGAGAGAGAGAGAGAGAGAGAGAGAGAGAGAGAGAGAGAGAGAGAGAGAGAGAGAGAGAGAGAGAGAGAGAGAGAGAGAGAGAGAGAGAGAGAGAGAGAGAGAGAGAGAGAGAGAGAGAGAGAGAGAGAGAGAGAGAGAGAGAGAGAGAGAATAGAGCAGATGAGAGAGAAGAAAGAGAGAGACAGAGAGAGAGAGAGGATATGAAGAAGAGAAATTGATAGGCGGTCTGTGAGGAAAACGGTAATGTCAATCTTAAAAAGATGCATTTTTTGTCTAAATAACAATGGTGGACTTTTCGAGCATAAATTGTAACCATTATTATGTACTTTAATTTCTTAAGTTTTTAGTAAGTACCTACTTATTTAGTTTTTTTCGTTATATCTGATATACCTAATAAAAAAAAGTTCAATGTTTTGTGGAATAGTTATTAATAAATCAATCTATTTCATGGCTACCTACGTTAACAGTGAAAATAACAGAGAAAAGCATCCATAACTCCGTTATTTTTATGAATAACAATATCGAGTATTATATCGTCGAAAAGCTCTAAAAATGTCCGATTTTTTGAGGTCATAGCCTTCCATTAAAAAAAAATAAGTTTGTGTCATATCTCGAAAACGAGAGCTGTCACGCAAACGAGGATATGACAATCATATTCGGGATACAATTCCCTCCAATTTTGATATTTACACTTTTTTATAAAATCAAAAACAAAGGAGCTAGAGGGATTTGACTAAATCGACAGAATTTCGTTTTTTCAAAATATCTAGTAAGCCATGACTTTTTACAAAAATCCAAAAGTGTCATTAAATTGGGCCAGTAAAACTGCAAATCTATCTCAATTTAACCATAGCTCTATCACCGCTAGTTTCCGAGATCCCCATACTGATCATAAAAAAAACTGACCCTGTATACTAATGCACTTAAATACTGCATCTTTGCACCTATACGCATTTTCACTAATGTTTTGTATCTGAAATAATTCGGATTTTTAGTATAATTATTTATTAATGGGATATTAAATATTTTGCAGTTTTCTAAATGAAATCTTTAATTACCTATTTTAGTTAGTACCTAGTGTATTAAACACATATTTTTATGTTCTGATACCCCAACCCAAAAAAACTGTGCTGTCCCTCCCCAAGACAAAATCTACCATAACTGGTGGCCATGTAATCTAAAAAAAAATATCTATAATATAAAGTGTATAAAGATAGAAAACAGTAACACACCAAAATAAATTTGACAATCATAGCTGTAAAATATGACTAAACATTGAATTTTTACTGGTATATTGAGAGCAGAACATAATTTAGATAGTTACTTATTTTAAGTTTTTCAAAAAATACAATACAATTTATAGATCAATTTCATAAACTGCTAATAGCAATTTACTAATTTTAAGATGAATAAATAAATCAAATTAACTACACAAAACTAAATTATTTTAAAATTTTTGTAATTTTAGTTTAATAGAATGATTGTTTTTTTTTAATCTTTCATAAAGTACACAATAAATTTAAATTTTTAAAAAGTTTTTATTCATTTTTGTCATAAAGAACTAAAATGTATTTAAAATTATATTTAAATCAGAAATAGTTTATAAAAGGAACCAATAAATACAATATTTGGAAATGCATGACAAAATCAAAAAAGTGAATGCAAATAAAAAAATGGAATTGATTGATTGATTTTACTAACCTATCATCTGGTTACCGTATCCTACAGATGCTATCGATGGTAATTATGTGTATTTGACGACCTTAGGGGTGGGTCTGAAAAAACGTACTAACCCATTTGTAGGACAGTGTGACCTTTTGATTATATAATTATTTATTAAACAATTTGGTAAAAATCAGCTTAATGCCGATGAACCTTCGCCCCCAGTAATTTTGACATGATAGGGGGTGGAGGAATCGGCGGTCTATCGGTTTTGTAGGGTATCATTCATGGTTTCGGTTGTTTTTTTGAAATTTTCGCAAATAAAAAATTTGGGCGTTATGTCTAAACGATGTCGCCCGAACCAACACGAGAGATTTTTCAATCCACTGAACGCAAGACAATATATTGTTTCTAGTCAAGAACCTTCGTCAGTTGCGCTCCCCTCAGCTGATTGAATTCTCGAATAATTATTTATGTATATAGTACATATAACTGAATTTAATATTTTATCGCGAAATAAGTTTCAACATCCAGGAGTTTCATTCAGGAAAATATAGCTCACACAGACTCGAAATGGGAAGTCATACTGACTGTAACGCCGTTTCCCTGTGATTCCCAGGATAGATTTTTTTATTGAAATCTTAAACATCAGAGGTATTAATTAAAACAAGGAAATACGCATCAGGGCTACTTTAATCTATGTAAGTCACAATACCCTGGCAAACATTCCAGCTAACAAAGACAGCAATCATACTTTGTTTGAAATCACATCTACCTCCCATAAAAGGGATAATTATTTAACAGGTAATACCCCCATAGGTACATCAATCTCTTAATGTTTTATCTTAAAGAAAAAAAAATCTCAAAATAACTAGAAAACATTATAGGTCCAATATGTTGAAGATATTTTATTATATATGGAGATCCAAATTATAAAATTTTGTTAATCTAAAAATACAAGACACACTAGAACAATAAACTAAGTGCCTCCTATTTTATCTTCTTTACAAAAATATCATAGAGACAATCTTAGTTTTGGGTATACAGAAAACAACATCTTGTAACGAAATTTCCCTAAGCCGGCCCTGGTTTCATTCCAGTACGACATCGATCGCTTTTAAGACAAAAAAATTGACCTCGAAATGGCTCGGCAGCTGTAGAATTGATAATGGATTTACGAGAGTTTTCGATCCTGATTTTAAAAGGAGCAGCCCATGAACGCAGAAGGCAGTTCGTGCGACGAAGAGTTTATGTTGTATTATATTTGTGATATTCGAATCAGCTGTTGTGTATATTTCTTGTAAATAAAAGTTTCTAGAAAGTGAGAGTAAATATTAGTTTTAAATTTCAATTGAACCCACGGAGTATACAACAAAATTTGGTGATCAGAAGTGAAGGATTAAATGCAGTTAAAATCGTAATTTGATTTACGGAAACCCGTAGCATGGAAAAAATTGACGAAACTACCAAATAAAAAAAGTCAAGCAGGTTACGGAAGGACTAGACGAAAAATAGCCCAGATTCTGGAAAAACGTGACTAGAAGGGGAAACAACACCAAGAAGAAATCCAACAAAGGTTAGTAAAATCTTTTGATGGAAAACGTAAAATAGAATTAAAAAATCTTGTCACTACGAACAAAATTTAATGGAGGGATTATTCTCGAAATTTGATGAACAGAGACAAAATGATTTTAAAATATCTGAAGAAAAACAATGCAAAACGGAAGAAAAAAGAGAACTGCAATTTGAACAATTATTGCAAATAGTAGCACAAGTTAATGAAACAGTTAATGACAGAATGCAAATAGTTGAGTCAGACATAAAAGAGATAAATGATGACATTAAGACCATAAAAAATACCGTGGACACTCTTAAAACCAAAGTAGATGACCTCGATTCCATCCAAAGGGTAAAGTTTGAAACAGTTCTATTCAAAACACAGTTCAAGATAAAATCAGTGCCATCCAAAACAGGTAGAAACAGAAATTTAAAAAATGCAGCAGGACTTACAGCGAGGAAAATACCAGCACACTTTAGTAAACCACCCACATTTGATGGCAGTTCATCTTGGCCCATGTATAAACAGCTAATGGATGGGATAATCATGAAAAATCTACATCTCTGGTAATTTCCTTAAGAGGTCCGGCCCTAGAACTCCTCCAAAGCATTCCAGTCGATGAACAAGGCAATTTCGACAAGATCATCGCCATTCTGGACAAGAGATACGACAATCAATCCTTGAGCCAGGTATACCAAGTCCAATTCAGTGGGAAAACGCAAAAATCCAGTGAAAGCCTCCAAGAATTCGAAGCAGAGATTAAACGGTCCTACCCAGACCTGCCAGAGGAAACCAAAGATCAATTGTCCACACAGAGTTTCATAAACGGTATCAGAGATGTGGAAGTACAACGAAATCTAAGACTAAGTGGCGTCAAGAAAAGTAATGAAGCTTTACTTCGGGCGTTAGAAGTAGAGGCCGTCATGAACATATCCAAGCCGAGGGCCCGAGCAGTTTCCTTTAACCAGGAAGAGCCAGAGTCACCATGTCAAGCCCTGCTGGCTGGTCTGAACAAGCTATTAGAACGGTCACAAAGACCACGGTCACGGTGACCAGAAGAGCATGTCACCGCTGTGAACGGACAGGGCACTTTCAACGTGATTGTCGAGTGAGGCTACCTGAACGATCACCGACCAGGGGTAACCAACAGAGCAGTCACATGTCCAGGGACCGTCAGCCAGTCAGCATAAGGGAGCGAATGCTGACTAACCCTCCACCAGCCCCCAAAACGTTATCCATCCGGGGATTTTGCCGAGAGCACCATCAATGGCCGAGCAATTACCATCACCACCGACACCGGTGCCGCTGTGTCCATTGCCAAGTCCAGGGTTTTGAGAGCATCAGATATTCGGCCAGTTACCAATAACATCGAGCTCAGAACAGTCACCGGCGAGTCCATGTCAATACAGGGTGAGGCAGATGTCGTGCTACAGATAGGGGACAACATGATTCGGCATAGGGTCCTGGTAGCGAATATTGAGGACGATTTTATACTGGGTAAAGACCTAATTAGCCAGCATGGATTTATGATCGACCCGAGATATGATATTCTTCGGTTCCTAAATGAGGAATTTGTATTGACACGGCCCGTTAACAGCTCATCGACCTCCATAAAAATTGTAGCAAAATCTCCAGCCAGAATTCCCGGGCGAACGGAACAGATTATTCATGGGCAGCAAGACAGCAATCCTGGGAGCTGCGTTGGAATGGTGGAGCTCGTACACTCAGCTCATGACTACTTAGTTGGACGGGCTATAGTTAAAACCGGACGAGACATACCAATTAGAGTCCTGAATTTGTCCAACGACATCAGAATTGTCAAAGATCAAGAGATAGCTTGTTTCGAGCCAGTCGAGACCATCATCAATTGCGAAGAAGGGTACCAGACATCGGTGAAGGAGACAGGGCCCAGTGAAGAGTTCCTACAACAGTTTGCTGACCATTTGACACATCTGACACTAGAGGAACAGAAGAAAGCCAAGCAATTTATCACAAAGCACTGGCAAATTTTTAACAGTCGAGATGGAACCACCGGTCGCAGCAATATTATCCAGCATCGAACAGATACCGGGAAGGCTCAACCCATCAGAATACCACCTAGGCGACTACCATTGTGGCAACAACAGGCAGTCGAGGAAAACATCTAGTCCATGTTATAAAATTGAGTTATTGAGCCATCCATCAGCCCATGGTCCGCACCCGTCGTACTAGTTAAAAAGAATGATGGAACCACCCGATTTTGCGTGGATTACAGAAAGCTGAATGACGTCACCAAGAAAGACAGCTATCCACTACCCCGAATTGATGACACTCTGACCACACTAGCAGGCTCCCGTTGGTTCTCCACACTAGACTTAAAGGGTGGATATTGGCAGGTTGGTCTACACGAAAACGACAGAGAGAAGACAGCGTTCTCCACTAGTAAAGGGCTGTTTCAGTTCACGGTCATGCCCTTTGGGTTATGTAATGCTGCCGCAACATCCGAGAGCCTAATGGAGTATGTCCTGAGCGGGTTAACAAGACATGACGACCATCTGAAGAACCTGGGCGAAGTATTCTCCAGAATTAATAACGCCAACCTGAGACTCAACCCGAAGAAGTGTTCCTTGTTCCAAAAAGAAGTAGAGTTTTTGGGCTACGTCGTTTCCGAGTCAGGAATCAGCACCAACGAGGACAAGATAGAAGCCATCCGTGATTGGCCAATCCCAAGAGACAAGCATGAGCTCCGAAGCTTCTTGAGCCTCTGTTCCTACTACAGGCGATTTGTTGAGGGATTTGCCACCATTGCCGCGCCTCTACATTGGCAGACCACTGAGAAAGAGACCTTCCGTTGGAATCAGGATTGCGAAACATCATTCAGACGACTGAAGGCAGCACCATGTTCCAGCCCAATCATAGCCTTTTCTACACGGTCTGTCAAGTTCATTTTAGACACCGGAGCCAGCAACACAGGTTTGGGGGCGTCCTATCCCAGGTGCAAGATGGTGAAGAGTGGGTGATCGAGTACTACAGCCGTGGATTCTCGAAACCGGAAAGAAATTTTGCGTCACCAGAAAAGAACTTCTTGCAATAATAAAGGCGGTAGACCATTTCCACAATACCTCTATGGTCGTCATTTCTTAATCCGAACAGATCATGCCGCCCTCAAATGGCTGCTGGACATGAAGATATCGGAAGGACAACTGGCCAGGTGGATGGAGAAATTACAGCAAGACGATTTCAAGGTGGAACACCGTGCCGGCCGATGCCCTTCCAGAAGACTCTGTAGAGCAGAATGTAGACATTGTATGAAGACGGAACAGCGAGAGGGTATCTCCATCAGACAGATCCGAGTACAGGCCAATGAAGACTCGACACCGGAACAGTGCATCCAGGACTAAATGGCTGATCCAGACATCGAACCAATCTTGTCACTCAAAACGAGAGGAGCTCCCAGGCCAGGATGGGACGAGGTAGCTAGATACTTGGGCGTGCTGAAATCGTTATGGGCCCAATGGGACTCTCTAAAAGTAGAGAATGGAATGCTCAAGCGAGTTTGGGAAAGCACCGATGGCCGAGAAACCAAGTCCCAACTTGTGGTTCCTAAGAAAAAGGTACCAGCCATCCTGACCGAAGTATATGGTGAGATTACCGGGGGCCATCATGAACAAAACGCTAGAAAAAGTTCGCTAGCGATACTACTGGGTAAATTACTTTGAAGACGTCAGAGCTTGGTGCCGGAAATGTGACACCTGTTCAGCCAGTAAGGGCCCGAAGACCCGGACCAAGGGCAGAATGCAGCAGTACAATGTGGGCGTCCCATTTGAGAGAATTGCTATCAATGTCGCCGGTCCGTTTCCCGAGTCTGAGAGGGGGAACAAATACATTCTGGTCGCAATGAATTACTTCCGCAAATGGCCTGAGGCATATGCGATACCCAACCAAGAGGCAATCACGGTAGCGACGGTGCTAGTAGAACAGCTATTCAGCAGGTTTGGCGTCCCGATGGAATTACATTCAGACCAGAGGCGTAACTTCGAATCGAATGTATTCCAGAAGGTCTGCTCGATGTTGTGGATCAGGAAATCGAGAACAACACCATTGCACCCACAGTCAGACAAACAACACCTATCCAAGGTGGTCAGCAATAACCAGCATGATTGGGATGAGCATACTCCCCTATTCCTGTTGGCATATTGCTCAGCCGTATATAATAGTACAGGCCTGACTCCAGCTAGGGTCCTATTCGGAAAAGAGCTGCGACTATCCTGCGATTTGGCTTTTGGCTCTCCCAAAGAACCTTCCCAAGACATCAATGATTATGCCGACCAGCTCCGACATAACATTCTGGCAATACACGAATTAGCCCGAACGCAGATGTTAGCCACCAGTGACCGGAAGAAGACGCGATACGACCTTAAGGCCAATTCAGTCGGGTTCCAAGAGAGGGACAAAGTCTGGCTGTACAAGCCCCAACGGAGCAAGGGTAAATCCCCAAAGCTTACACCTGCCTGGGATGGTCCATATGAGGTGGTCAAGAGGATTAATGACGTCGTCTACCGGATCCGTCCAAACCCCAGGGCTAAGTTAAAGGTGATCCATTTAGATCGACTTGCTCCCTACCATGGAGAGGATGTTTCTGATGTGTAACGAAATTTCCCTAAGCTGGCCCTGGTTTCATTCCAGAACGACATCGATCGCTTTTAGGACAAAAAAAATTATCTTGAAATGGCTTGGCAGCTGTAGAATTGATAATGGATTGTACAAGAGTTTTCAATACTGATTTTAGAAGGAGCAGCCCATGATCACAGGAGGCAGTTAGTGTAACGAAGAGCTTATGTTGTATTATATTTGTGATATTCAAATCAGCTGTTGTGTATATTTCATGTAAATAAAAGTTTCTAGAAAGTGAGAGTAAATATTAGTTTTAAATTTTAATTGAACCCACAGAGTATATAACAATATCAATGATACCTGATTGCCAAATCAGAGGCTACTGAAAATAACAACATTCACAGAAAAATCATAGTAAAAGTCCTGAGAATGTGACCAGTATATGTGAGAACTACCAATTGGCAGATTTAAGTAATACTGAAGAACATATACCAATGTTTCATAATTGAATGTCAATATTTAAGTGGTAAATCTTGGGTCAATTTTAAGAAGAAAACTTTATATGAAGGTATGTCCTAAACATCTAAATTTTTGAGATACAGAGTGGTAAAGTTTTTAAAAATAATTCATTTTTTAATATCTTTAATACCACTCTAGATATTTAAATGAAATTTGGTATATAAGTACTACCTATACATTTTTTAATGTATTTTTTTTATTTTTAACAGTGGTATTCATGCAGAATCTGGCCTTCATATTTTGTCAGACATTTATGGTACACCACTGATTCTGCTTACAAAGAAACATGTTTTTTAAAATCCCCACTTATTACTCAGCAAATTTGATCATGAGTTTTTCTGATGCATGATTTCTGCTTAAAAAAATGTGACTGTTGTGTGGAAATCTTTGTTTCAAACTATTGAGTTCATTTGATATTGACTGTTAATTAAATATCAATTGATATTAATAAAGTTTTATTCTTAAAAGTGACCCAAGAAGCACCCTATAAAATATTCACATTCATTTAGGAAAATACCTGTGTGTTAAATATAAGGAATAAACAAATCAGGAGAGGTACTTTTTTGAGAAGTCTGTAAAAAAGTCTACCATAATAGACAATCACATTCTGAATAAAATGATGATTTTTCACAGATATATATTCAAAACAACAAACAATCTATCAATGGAATTGATTATAATATATAATTTACATTATAACACTGTGTAACTCAAAGAAATCAATTTCGATCAATCAGATATTTTTTCTCAATTAAATGAAATATATAATTAAGAAAACCCATTATGCATACACTTATACTCATGTTTTAAAGAAGAAAAAAATAGAAAAAATTTTAGGCTCATCAATTGTTTACTACAAGGCTTATAGATGAAAAAATTCATTTTTTAAAATATCAAAAATCAAGAATAACATTTAATCACTAGTGTGCAGAAAGGTATGAACATTTATGTTTTATTTATTGGCAACTAGGTGCACATAAAAAAATAGTGTGTCCTCTGTGATTAAAAAATTGGTTGATAATACTTGCCTGACAAATCAGGTCTGTGTGCACTATTCATAATTTACTGTAATAAAAATGCAGTTATAATGAGATTTTACCTTTTCTCTCAGTTTGTTTCCCATGTAACTGTTTTTGTAGATCCCCTAATGTATCTTCCAAATCTAAAATTTCCTTAAATCTATCTTCAAAAGGCTTAATTTGATATTCTTTATCATTGATGTGACCAACTACTTCTGAAAGATCTTTTTGCTTAGTCAATAATTTTCCCCTTTGCCTTTCCACATCATCTTTAATAGTTTTTTTATGATCCAAGCGTTCTTTTAAACATTTTATATTAGCCTGTTTTTCTTTAATACATTTTCTGGTTGCATCTACACACTTATTATATTTTACTGCATCAAAGATTTCATCAAATTTCTCTTTGAGTTTTTTGGGTTCATCTAAAGGCCAAGCAGAATTTTCTTGATGACAAAATAATACATTATTTAAAATAGATTTGGAAACATTAAGAGCTGTACAGCAGTAACTATCAATATCTAAACATCGTCCTGAGATATCATCTACATTCTCTGGATCATTTCTGTCTCTTTTACGAATGGTTGGCAACAAGTTTTTAAAAGTTAAACCACCTCCTGCCTTAGTTGTCACCGACATAAATCGACAAACTGTTATTAGATCACCTTGTGAATCTTGAAATTTAATTTTCACTGATGCTTTAACTTGATTTTTCTGAGACATTTTGGGATCATTTAGAAAGCCTTGGCCACTGCTTGAACCACTTGGTAACTCACTTGTTAATGCAAACCTAATGCTTTCAATTATTGTAGTTTTACCGCATCCATTCTGGCCTAAAAACAGTGTTACTGGAGTATTAAATACTATAGTCTCTTTAGTTTCTGGGCTAAAACTTCTAATACCACATATTTCCAGGCTATGAAGTAACGCCATTTTTGAGATAAATGGTGCTTAAAGCAAATTCTTGTAGATAAATGAAATCAACAAATATGTTGTTGATAAATAAATGATAAATTTACAATGTAATTTAAAATCTGACAACCACAACCAAGGTTAACCACAGTTGGCGCCAAAACCGGCAAAAACCTGACCACCTGTGCTGACCACAACCGGCAAAACCACAGATCATACAAAGAGAAGGCACAACCTCATATCTGACAAATGACAAATGAATGTCTCTTGCACAGACCATACAGAGAGGTCTCTTGTCAATTTGTCATAGATTTATCTATGCTCTTGTCTCTTTGCCAAATGTAAAATTTTAATTTGTTTTCATCGGCTTCGTTTGTTTGATCTGTGGTTTATTTTACATGGTTTATTTGTCGACAACTTTGTAACCTAAAACTAAAACACAAAAATGAACTTATGCTAAAACATAATTAAGACATCGTCAATATATGTACAATTGATTATAGATTCTATTTGTCTTTAAAATAAAATGGATGTTGATCTTTTAAGACCAGGGACTGTTCCGATTTCTCCAGAAACAGTTTTGTGGTTTGAATTTCTATTAAATCCAGATTTACTGTTGAAGCAATTGCTGAAGCCAAACCCAGGTAATACAACTTATTTAAATATATTTCGCATTCATTTAGATTTGTTGTGTTAAATTGCAGACCCTTCACCAATAGATTTAATAAAAAAATTCCATGAAGTAATTGGGGAGACATTAAAAAACAAATCTGAAAATGATGATATTTTAAATGTTGATTTCATAGGAGAAAAACCTAAAGATTCAGCTAAAAGTATAGCTTTGAAGATCCTTTCCTTGAAGGTAGCAGCACATTTAAAATGGCATTTAGGTAAATTCTTTCTATTTTTTTTGCTTTCATTTTAATCTGCTCAAATTTAGTGCACATAAGGGCATTACCATTCAAAACACAAATCAATCTTCTCCAAGAACTAATGTATTTTACCAATGACAAGAAATACACAGAAATCCCCAATGTAATCGATCAAGATGTGAGCAGTGCAAATCTGCAATATATATTTGCTCTGACATTATACCATAGGTGGTTATTAAACACATCAATGTATAAAATAACAGCAAATTGGAAACCACAATTGAAGTAAGTGAATTAATTTTGTGTATACATTGCTCTTTATTATTTATAGTTTTATAAAGAATTATGAAGTAAACTAGATTTGCCATGTCATGATTCTAATCATTAATCCTCATTGAAGGAAGAAGTGAAATATCTTATCTAAGTTCACAAGTTTTATTTTCATTCTGTTTATACAGGGTGTAAATTAATAAGTGTGATAGATTACAAGATATGCTTCCTCATCTCATTTTATGATGAAAAAGTTCTTATGAACATATATCTGCAAATGCTCCATTACTGATGTACAAGGTGTTGAAATGTTCAGATTTTTTAAGTTTTTTTCTTCTGAGTACAAAAGTTTTTCGAGATATTTATTTCAATTTTGGATAATTAATGCTTTTATGAAGTGTTCATAATAAGATTACAGAAACTGTCATGAAAATCTACAGGGTGGTACTTTTTCTGGGGTCACATGTTCTATCTGCCCCTACAACTTTTTTTCAGTATACCCCTGGTATACCAACCAAAGGTTCCACAGCTTTTCGAATTATTCGATTCAATTGTTCAAAATTATTTTTATTAAGCTCATCTTCTTTTTGTGGTGTCTTCTTCGTTTAGTGAATATCAGCCATTACTTTGGCAAATAATTCTGTTTTCTGGTACTTCTTTAATTCTTCAAAAGTTAGGCCTGTCCAATGACAAATATTTCTTATTCATAAAAGTTTCTGTCTATGAATTCCTCTGTTTCCATTGATTTTTCCATTCACAACTAATTGAGGTAGATAGTATTTATTGTTTCTCTTATCATTATTATTATTATACATGATCAGTCCGGTCACATGAC
This sequence comes from Octodonta nipae, assembly GCA_034190945.1. Taxonomy (NCBI): domain Eukaryota; kingdom Metazoa; phylum Arthropoda; class Insecta; order Coleoptera; family Chrysomelidae; genus Octodonta; species Octodonta nipae. The sequence continues at coordinate 104,528,850 of CM067220.1, forward strand.
AGATGTGAGCGTTCATGATTCTACTCTAGGGGCAATTTAAGGTGTGGAGTCACATGACCGTTTCAGTCGTACAATTTCAGTTATCTGTTGAATTTCTTGTTCTGGGTCCAGGTTGTTAGTATTCTAGCAGTATAGGTATTGGATGTTATTAACTTGCTCTAGCATTAATTCCCTGGATTTTGTAATTCAGTTTGTCGATGAGGTGTTGGAGACCATAATCGGAATGTGCTATGATGGTGATCTGTGTATCTTCTAATAGATACCATTACTTCAATTGGTCTTTATTCCATATCCTACCTTTCGAATGATTTATTGAATATTGCTTCGTTTACTTCATGAAATTTATAAATATCTCTAAAATTAACTTTAATTACTCCAGTGGAAAACAACATTTATAATTTGTTTAAAAATTATATAATAACACTCATTTCAGTTATGGTCCCACAGAGTTGCCAGAGGAGGAAATAATTTGTACCCAAGACAATATCAACAAAACAGTGTCTTTCCTAATATCATGTTTGGAGTGGGAAAAACTACCTGTTTTGTTAACATATGATTGCTTTAAGCTGCTGACTGATTCTGTTGAATGTGTAGAATTAGATTGGACACAATGTAAAATTATTACAAAACACGAATTTTGTACTCAGATCACTTTTGAATTGGGAACATTTTTCTTTTTTCGTGAACAGTATGATTTGGCCAAGGAGTATTTCTCAAAGTGTTTGCATCACTTCAACAGTCTAACTGAAGTGAACGGATTCCATGATGTTGATAAAAAGTTACTTGAAATATATGTCAATGCTTGCCATGGATCTGCTGAAATTCTTAAAGGGAATTTGCTAGAGCAACTTAACATGTCGGTTGTAAATCAGTACTTGGTAAGTTCTTTTTCTTTTACCATTTTAACCTTTATTCTCTCTTGAACTCTCAGACTGCTATTATTATACTTGCTTATTACAAATTCAGTAGTAAAGATGACAACCCAACTGTTATTAAATGTTTGGCCAAAGTAATCATTTCCTTGTTTAAACGTATTCATTACTATGTTTTTTTTGTTTGAACATCATAAAATGAACTTTTTGTATGTTTTGGCTATGTTGTGTACTGTATAATCACACACAAAGAAGTTCTGTTAGCCCTAGTAGTAAAGAAGACCTCCAGAAATGCAGACTGAGAAGTCTCCTGCAACTCTTGTACAACCTAATCACTAAGAACACAGAAGAGAATACAAAGTGCACTAAACTCTGCTCAATCATGAGAACAAGTCGGATTCTGGAGTATCTTCAGCTCCATTTATTACATACAAACTCTAAGCTAAGTTATCCGTCAAACTAACGAATATCAAATACCACTCCTTGGTCTTCATTGAATTCAAGAAAGAATATTTTAAGGCAGTCCACAATTTTCCACCAACAGGAGAATTTGACAAGGAGACGCCATCTCACCAAAGCTATTCACAGTGGTATTAGAAAGTATCTCCATCAAGCTATCTTAATGGTTAAAGAACAACAAATAACTGAACTCAACGCAGTAATGAAATATTCATAAAAATATTATTAACATTAATAAAAGTAATATGATCTTTCTTCATGTAAAATGAAATGAAATTCTTTATCATCAAGCATTTTTTCAAAAACTGGTATTTACCATTTTTAGTAAATTTAAATAAATTTAATTTATTTTAGGGAATAACATCTGTATTACAACAAGACAATATAAAGAAAGAAATACCACTCTTACATAGAATTAATCTGGAATTAAACATTCATGGAGCATTATCAAGTGGTGCATTTACAGTAGCACGAGATTTACTCCAGAAAATTAAATTCCTCAATATTGTGAGATGTGTTATAGATAAGAAACCTCTAAATCAATATTCAATGTCGTTATTCAGAAATGTTGATTTTTTGATTGGGGTAAATTATTAATCTTTACTCTAGAAAACCATATATTAGTTTCATACAATTTTAGGCTATTCAATCCACTTGGACATCTTTTCTTCACTGTGAGAAATTGTTAATTAAAGACTTTCTTATGGAACTTGTAATTACAGGTGAGATTCCTGAATTATTACCGAAAATTCAGTCCAGTGAGTATTTGTCATCACTGTTTGATAAATTAGATCTGAACTATATTAAACGAACAGAAAATAAATATGAAATACCCGAAAGTTTGCTAAAATCTGAAATAACATTTGATTTTTCTAAAAAAAGTAAGTGTTATTCAATTTTTTTTTGTAAATGTTCTTATGGAATTCATCTTTCAGGAAAGCCCAAACTTCAACTCAGGCAACTGGAAAAACAATTGATCATTACAAATGACCATAAAGAAATAAGAGAAATATTGGTGAAAATCGCCATGACCAATTCGGGTACTACAGTGTGGACCATAAATCCACAATGGGAGTTACCTATTCCTTTGCAGAGTGTAATCAAAAGCCTGCCTAGAGGTAAGTTTTATATAATTTTTAATTAATCTTTTGAACTATTTCTATAACTTGACATTGCAAATATCATCCACTGATATTAAAAATGAAAATCACTTTGCTACCACTTCTTCAATACGGACTTTTACAGTTTTTTTGGCTTTGCATCTGTTTGTCTTGTAATTGTTCTTTACAACCTAACTTTTGCACGAAAGCCCACAAATGAGGATTCAATTTCTTTATTAAGTCAGGCATTTCAGGGTTTGCTTATAAGTTTGAAATTTATGCTAGCCAAGAACAAAAAGATGTTCCGGTTGCCGAACCTGACCTTGGACTAACATCTAATTTGGTTTTACATTTGGCCAAAATAACTCCATGATAGATCTATCACAAGAACTGTTTGTTATACATGCAACAATAGATAGTTTGGATGTTTTGTCTGTTATCCAGAAGGATAATAAATTTGTGACACTAGTATCCTCATTTGCTGGAAAATCCAATTTCAAAAGTGAGGTTGTTTATTCTTATATTATTACTCAACACAACACACATATGGATCTGTTGAAGATCTTTATGGGAAGCTATAAAATCTATATAAAGAGCCGCAAATGGTAAGATTTTCCATCATCTTTTGAATTTAACATTAGCAAATGTCTTTATATTTTACAAACTAGTTTCATTCTGGAAAGTAACCATATTATTGAATCAAGTCTCATTTCGTGCAAAACTAACTTCTAACTTGTGCAACATAACAGCTACTATTAAGGTGGTCACGGTAATATATTTTAGAGAAAGAAATTGAGAATAAGAGAATGAAGGGCACAATGAAACATATAACCCCGGCGGAAGTCTGTGCTGATCAGAGTATTGGCCGATAATTGAAAAAATGAATCTGAGATGCAAGCTGTTTAACTACAAGGGATTTACCCAAACCACAATCAAACAATTTTACATGTAATGTCATATTATGTATTCAATGCATAATATGCTTCTAAATTAAATATATATTTTTTTACTATATTTGGCCATCTATCAATGTTGTCACATTTTTTTTCAATAAATCGTGCATTTAGCTTTTCGATTCTACAACTTCTTAGTTACCTTGGCAGACTTTCGTATTTTCGCTCATTTTTGGTGTAGATTCACCTCATCTTCTTTGTTGCATTTCTGAATATAGGTGTGCATCATTCGTTGCTGTTTGTCTCTAATTTGTGCCTCTTTTATCCATATCAGTTCGGTAACTCTCTACATCGTCCGTCCATCCCATCCGAGGTCCCTGCATCTAGGGATGTCAATAACCTACAGGTATTTTTCTTCGGTTTTTTGGTGATTATTCGCTTCTGGTTTCAACCCATATATTTTTTTCTAATCGAATAAGCCCAAAAAACGGACTAGCAAAATACTAGTAGTAAAATATTAATTAGTAATGGTTAAACATGTTAATTAATACTGAAGTGGGAATTTTAAGACTATAAATTGGTAATATTGGCTGCCACACTTGTGGTTGAAAAAATGCTCAAAATGATAATTTTTTGCGACTTTTGGAAGTTGTTGGTATCTTAATAAACTGTTTCCCCTTCAGATGTATATGAAGGTATTTTAATGGACGCGAGCCATGAAATTAAAAAATTTCAAAACGCCGATTTTGGATTGAAGTTGTGTAGGAAAAGTGAAAAATGTTTATGTCTGCATTTTCTTCTGTACTGTAGCTCAAGACATTACTTACAATAACTAAAATGCGGCTACTTTTAAATTTAATCGATTGTTAGGGGTAAAAAGGGAAGAATTTTGTAAAAGCGGAAAAAAAACTTTATTTAAATCTTTTTTTATCATCAATATGTCAAAACTGAGATATGCGAGATCTGAAAACGTTCTTGAGAAAGTGGGGAAATTCTCCTTTATAGTAGTGTTGAGAAAAGGGGTTGAAGTATTTTTTATAGTCTAAACTGTTAAAGGAAGAAATTAAATTATGCAAAGATAAAACACTTGTTTGATTTCATCCTTTATTTAGGAAATGTAAAATCTTGTTGACACAATAAAGTTCACCCTTCAAAAAGGGTGGATTTTTACACTTTCTGTTGTTGCATCTATTTGACGTTCTGAGACTCGTTGACATACTGTTGATCAACAAATTTTTGAAGAAAGTTTCTTTTCATTTTTCACAACATTCCCCCTTTTTCCCACTTAATGAGGGGTAAGGTTTGATTAAAATTCAAAGCATTTTTGCTATTTTATGTGATATAAATACGCTTCTGTTCTAAGCTAGAGTAGAGAAAAAAAAACAAAGACATACAAATATATAACTACTATTAGAATCCGCAAAAAATTGCCTTGATGTAAATGCCTTTTAACTCTGTATATTCAGAATTTTCTTAACTGAATAGTTTGCCATCCTTTCCCTGCCGTTAAATGCTCTTATAATTTAAGTCACTTTTTGTTTAAATTAATATTTCAGGCTTTCTACAAGACTATGCTTATGTTAATTTGGCGAAGTCGCGAGAACAACTATTAAACAAAAATTACAACTTGTCATTGGAATTCCTTATAATTTTACAAAAAGAATTGGAAACATCAAACAATAACGTTGCAAAACTTTTCAAACTCATTAGCTGGGAAATTTTATTGGTTCAAATTACGGAATTATTGGACCGTTGGCAGAAAAACAATATAGGTAATATTCTATTGTTAATTATGATTGAGTGAATCCAAGTTGATTATGTTTTTTATTTCAGACACACAAGCGCTTGCTGATGCCTGTGAGGTATGTTTGCAAACCAACGAATCTGTTTTACCAAGGACAGAAATAGTAGAGTATTGTGCTAGTTGTTTATTAAATTTAGGCCGTTGGAACTTTCTAATCAATTTAGATAAACGATGGTTGACTTTTGAAATCACTTCAGCTATAGCGTTAACTTGCCGAGAACTTGTTGAGACTAAGACACTTCAAAAATTCTCAAAAAATGCTTGGGATATAGGTAAACATTTTATTTGGTCATTAGTATAAATATAAAACAAATAAAAAAATGGGGCAGAAAAGTACACATCAAACTTCAAACTCATAATGATTTTTCAACATATTCACTGTTAAGACCAACACATTTCCTCCACCATGTAACAAGTTAATTCATTTCTTTGTGGAAAAATTCTTCAGACTTCTCTCAAATCCAGGATTTCATAGATGTTTTCACCTCATTGGTCGAGATGTCATGATTACCATTGATGTCTCTCTTCAGTACTGGAAAAAATCAAAATCACAAGGCCCAAGATCAAGGAAATAAAGAGGATGTGGAATAGTGTCAAACTTCAGGTTTTGTAGAGCTAAGTGCACATAACAGTATTAATAATTCTGTGGATATTCAAAATTATGATATTTATCGTCTGGGAAAGTGATCAGACTAAATTTTATCATGTATTTGTTCTCAGTTGACCTCTCAACAACGTCTTCACCATAAACATTTTTTAAATAACATTGAATCTCAGTAGGTGTCACTATTTCAGCGTTAAACACTGAAAACATGAACATAAGGGCTTCAAACTGTGAATGATGAATTTCGTACCTGGCCCATATGTGTGCCACAAGAGAAATATTAAAATGGGGGGGGGTTAATAATAGAATCCATATGTTCAGTTTTATAATTTTTTAAATGTTTTCTGCATATACTTGAGCCTGATGAAATATTGTAGAAACTAATAAATAGAAATTTGAAATTTTCTGTAGCAATATTTTCTATGAATTTTTATTTTAGTGTTATCAGCATTTACCTCGACCACCCAATCAAAGAAGAACAGTTCTGGTTTCCATGAATCGACCAGTATTAGAACTAATTTATTATCAGTATTTTTCAAGCTTAAAGAGACATTATGCATTAATATCATTATATCTTTACTGGCAAAACTGTATAATATTATCATAGATGAGTCAAGTCTTGAAGTGCAGGCTGAGTACACGAATTTTTGGCCAGCTGTTGTAAGCAAGTAAGTACAGTTTGTTTATATATGATCAAATAATTATCCTTTCTTATGGCTTCTAGTAGTCATTTGTCATTTTGAATAGAAAACTCTTATATTTAGCAAAAAGATCTAATTTTTGAAATTATTTGTCACAAAATGGATCATCATTATTATCAACTCATTGAAAATTATCAAAACTCAACACATGAATTTGATCTGAATGAATTAATATATTTTTGTGTAGGACAATTTGTGTGATCTTTCTGTTAATATAAGTTGTCAAAAAAGGCGACATAGAATACTGGGTGTAATATAATGCAGTGCAGATATTTTGGCAGTGATAGTACTGGTCAATATGAGAGTGAGATTTTTCTAAATAGAGAATGGAAAACTAAAACAAGTATCTTGCAAGGCAAAGTCTAATTTGTATGTGCGCCCGAAAATTCTTAATATGAAACGATCTACATACAGACATAAAGTATATTCCTGATATGTGAATTATACCTTCACATAAACATCATATAACTTCACAAACCAACTGCAAAATGTTTGATTTAATATTAAAGTGAAACAAATTTTTTCGTTACGCCAGACCACATTAAAATATTACATTCAAAACAAGGCTCACTTTAATTATTTTGCAGTGCACGACTTAACATAATGTTAACTTGTGTTACGATTCGTACGAAAGCAGTTAAACTATGCTATGCCATGTTTTTGGTTTCATTACTTCATAATGTTTTTAAAATTGGGTTAAACGTCCATTCCTTTAATGGGAATGGTAGAGACTTTATTCTTGTTCAGTTCAGTTGATAAATGTGTTGCTCTTTTGCAAATAACTTGTTAAATACACACTCACCCGTTTACTTGCTTACTTGGGAACATTTTTTTCTCACAAACCATAAAGTTATATGTATATATCGAAATTATCAAAATGTGTGGAGTTTCAAGACGAGTGCATATATAGGAAATGTGTTTTTTTTCGTACTGTTTTGCCGTGGTCTATTAGAATTTCTTTCGAACGTTTCATATGCAACTGCAGCAGACATCTTCAGCTGCGCGAGTGTAGGTGATCTCTCGTGGAAGACGTTCGGGAGAAATTGTAATAGACTACGGCAACACAGCCCGAAAAACATAGTTAACATATATCAAAATTATTTACCTTCATAAAAGAACCTCTTCACCTAGATTGCAGCTAAATAAATACAAACTGGCTTATGATAATGTATCAATTTACTACTCTTCATATCTTTATCGCCAAAATTAAACGGAAATTGTTTGCTTTTAATTGAGATCGTTTGTTTATGAGGAATGTAGAATAATTTTGTAATATATTCAAATAATGAGTTTGGAAGTAAATGGGCTCCCAACTAAATACAGAGGTTTGATACGGACGGTGGAAGTGTCTTATTTTAATTACCTCATCAATATTTAAAAAAATTACACAAATATTAACCTCGTTATACTAATGGAATTCACATGAATTGGAACAAATAGAATTGGGTTTTTTTAAGAAAGGACTAGACTGATTGTACTTACCTTGATATTCCATTTATAATTTGTGCACCATAGTGGCAAGTATAAAAGTTACTTTTTTGTATCTTATAATGGGAGAAAGGAAAGTACTAGTATATAGCATCCGCAAGGGTATGTACCATTACTATATTTCTTAATTGAAAAAGCCCCTTATAAGTGTGGGAGAAGCTTCGCAACTATATGTTTGTTAAAATATATAAATAAACCAATTCTGAAAAAATTATGTGATCCAAATCTGGAAAAATCAGAATCAGTTATGACTCTGGCCGCCTACGTTTTCAAAAAGGATAAATATTTAAAAATATGTAGGAAGGATGTTTGAGGTATTTCCAATTATGTTCCGATGCACTAGGAGTATCTTCTACACGATGACTGATTTGACGTATCATGGGGGTACGTGGTCTCCCAGGACGGTCCAAGTTGAAAACGTTAATTTATTTTGCATATAGCCATTGCTGCTGACATATCCACTATTCGTTCTCTATGTAAATCAACTTATCCATGATTGTCAAAGTAAATTTCCACAATTTTGATACTCTCGTTTAGGGTGAATATCCCAAAGTTAAAACTTTTATAATCTGAAACAAGTATTAGCAATAAATATCTCACTAAATAATGATTGAAATCAACTAGAAACTTTTGGGTGCATCTTGAATATCAAAAAATATAAACTGTAGTTCAAATTATATACTATAATTGGATACCTTTACTTTTGCAGTGCAAATTCATATAGTTCTACAGCTGTGAGTGAGTTATTGTCAGAGGTGGTGACTTATGCTTTGAAAGAATATCCTACAAATGTTCCATGGCTCAGACTTATGGGTGACATCAATTTTGGTGAGTAGATTTTTTTATACTTTTAAAAGTTAATTTATATTTAATGGTTAGTTTGGTGAAAGTAAATTTTAATATAAAATTATTTGAAACAATGAATGTTAAAATCGAAACTGCAAATAGAGGTAGAATGAACCATCACACATTTCACTTGGAATTACCTCTATTCAAATTAACTAGCATTAGCGCCAAATGTGCGAATTCTATATAAATTTGTATTTTTTATATGATAACTCGAACTTCTATTATTGTAATATCTTGATAATTTAATAAGTATATTTCTATCCCCTAACTATTCATAGATTAACCGATCGTTTTATAGCACTGAAATGCAGCCAGTCAGCCTGTTTCCGCATTGCTCAAGTTCTTAGTGTAATTATTAGTTGTTTATAAGTGAAATAATAACGTGCCAATATTATATCTATTTAATTTTCTTGGTCCTGATCCTGATATATCATTAAAATGTACTTTAAAAAATTAAAATAAAAAAATTGGACTATTATATAAGATATATGATTATCGACAAACATAGTTACTACGATGAGAATTAGGCTAACAATTACAGAGGCCGATACGATTTAGTCCAATGTCAGACCCAGAGTATGCTTTTCCGAAGGTTTTTGATGCGCTGAACACTAATCTGAGCTCTAAATTGCCTAATTGATTCGGGCTCCCTGGATACCCTAACCTAAAAATGCAAAAATAACGGATTTTGGTCATTTATGAGATTATGCATTATTGTAACAAGATTTTTCACCCAATAACTGACCCAACTCACTATGACCGGTGGTTCCAACCAGTCCACCTTTCAAATCGCGTTTGCTCAGTTATCAGTTTTTCAGCTGAGATATTGCATTTTATTTTAAGAAACCTGTAAACCCATATCTCATATTGTATAACAGAGAATCCAAATTCACCAACCTCAAAACCTAGGTTTGTCAAGTTTCAGTAGTTTATGGGTCTGAGAGGTGTCTATGTACCTGTGTTATCTTTGCAAAAGAGACATTCAGAATGTTAATAAAAGAAAAACTTTCATAAATTAGTCAGAAACCCAGGCAACTAAATTTTATAGCAAGCACGTGTAGGCCAAATAATTAGAATACATATTCCAGAACACAATTGTGTAAATAGTATTTATTTTTTGTTTCAACTTACGACGACGTGTTTGTCTTAAGAAACGGGGACTTTCATAGATGGAAAGGAGAGGTTAGCAACAACGAGCCGTATTTAATTTAGTGTTAGGTAACACTTCAGATTTTGGAGTGCTGACGCCTCAACCCACGCACGATTCAGTATGTCAGTACAGTGTTATGGCACACAATAATGAATAATCAAACCCAGATGCAGAAGCGAAACTCTCCGTTGCCGCCAGATAATAATAAGATAATTTCTTTGCGCATGTGCGACAAACCCATTAATTTGAGGATGGGTTCAATGAACCACAGAATTATGAGGTTATTATATTATTTTGAAGTTCAAAAATGTACCTTATCCTCAGAGTAAAAACTACAAAAATAATCTTATTATTCAAAAGAATCTGTTAAATACATGTTACTTGCATATACGCAATATTCAACCACATATCAATTATCAAACACCTAACTATGAAGTGAAATTTATTGTGTTTAAAACAAAAAAGTCCAAGGATCGCCTTACTAGCACTAAATAGTATAAGATTTATTTATTATTCACAATTGCATCAGAACGAGGTATACAAGTAAGGTCAGTTTGTTAAAAAGATTTTGAGAATTAAAATAAATATACATTAAAAAGATTGTGATTTGGACCTATTACTTCCACACCATTTGAAGTGGAACTTTTGGTATATCACAGATATATAAACACAAACATTTATATTCTCACGACTTCTGATTTTTTTTATTCAAATGCCTCCAAAAATTACATTTTTCAAATATGTTGTTCCTCTTTTAATACCAAATCCTCCTTATATTTAATTTAAAGTTACCGCCCGGATATTGTTACTATCAAAGCAATGGCCGATTCTGTTCAAGGTCACGAAATCTTGACCCCAAAACATCAAAGGTTCTGACAAGAGTTCCGCCTCTGGGTTTGATTATTCTGTGGTTATGGCTTAATTGTGCCATAATTATTGACAGTTGACGATTATAACCCAGTTTCATTACTCCCATTTGTCTTTCCAGGCAGTTAAAAAAATGTATACATTCGCTTACGGTATTTTTAAACTCTTTTCTTGTCCTATTTTGCACTTTTTCCTAACATTCAGTGAATCATTAATTTTATAGAACAAAGAAACAAAGAAAGACAAAAGATTAGATCACAAATTCAAGGTAAAAATAGTTTTAAAAACATTTGTTCGTGTGAAAAGAGAGCAGACAGTTTAAACAAATGCCGAGCAGTTTTTTGGCACTCAATCTCGAGTCTTCCTTTCGGCTATCACAGAGGACAGTACCATTTAGTGAGTTGCAGCACACTTTATTCAACATACACACGTATTGGTGTGTTGCTTGCCGGCACATGTGTCATATAACACGTAAACGAGCTGGAGTTGGCGATACATATGACTCAGTTTCATTCGTCGTACCAGACACATATGACTTATATAAACAAGAAATAAATGATTTTTTACAATGTTTAATTTTTAAATTTATGAATAGGTACATTATTTATTACTAAATAAAAAATATTACTAATTTAAACGGGTCGAGCAAGAGCGAGCCGGTGCAATTTAATATTTCGTTAATGCTTACACTCGATCCGGGGCGCGGCATAGATGTGTCATAAAGTGTTATTGGGATCGTGTCAGCACCCTTGACACATGTGGAGGTGCGCCGACAAAAAAGTGCGGCACTGCACAGTGTTACACATCACTACTTTAATTCAGATGTAAGTTTTTCAGATAACAACGTAACTTTAAAAAACAAATGTAGCCAATGTAGGGGAACCAAACTAAATAGAGGATTCCTTGAATTTGACGCAAACATGGGTGGATAAAACATTTAGTTTCTGTAGATAGTAAAAATATCAAAGCTCGTTACTTTCGAATCGAAATATTTGCCTATCGACTATAAAGTAAATTTGCATTACTTTTTCATTCGTTGCATTCGATCAACGCGTCATACAAAATGAAAAATGTGATTATCGCCACTAGTGCCCGACTGGAAGTTCGGTTTCGGTCCCGTTTCGGCAAAAAACGGGTTTCGGTTTTGGTGGCAAATCTGCCGAAACTACGACCGAAACTGAAACTACATTCGGAACTATTGTTTCTTATCTATAATATAAGATTGTTTAACTTTGAATACTAATAACAACAAACAAATAACGATTACAGATACCTACTTGAAATTATTAGTATATAGTAGTCGTCTTTGTAATATTATGATTACCGATTAGTTTATAATTAAGCCGTGTAGCTTTTTTTGTTGTTGAATTGTCATACATAATGACGAATTAGGTTTAGAGGAAGTTAATTTGTTCTTAAGATAAAAGTGATTTATTTTGTTTTCTTACACAAATATTAAGTACCTATACCTAATGTGATATTAAGTAACAACTTAAATAAGTAATTTTATGTTTCATATATTTAGAAAACCATGAAAAATATTCAAAACAAGAGTCGAATAAACACCTCACCTATTTTAAGTATTTTTAAGGCGCAATTAATATTTTTTTCTTAAATGAGGGGTTATCTTGATTATTATCAATAAGTGAAAATGTCGAAGACTGCATAGCTAAGTGATCTAAAGATAAAAAAATAATAACGTTTTCTTTATTTTTTCCCAAAAACATGATCCTTGTAAGGAAGACCGTGGCCGAAATTCGGTTTCTGTTTCGGTTTCGGTCATAAAAACCAGTTTCGGCCGGACACTAATCGTCACATACAACATAAAAGGAAAAACTATGCAATGTTTTATTGAAAAGGAGAAAATTAACACTAAATTAATGGATTGTGTTGAAGAAATAAAGAATGTTATGGAATATCGATGTTAAACCAAAGTAAATTTTAAATGATTTCAAGAGGTTTTGTTTAGTATTCTGAGCGAATGCCTGAAGGAAAGAAATGAGAAAGAAGTTCTGCATCAAATGGAAGGGGATTTTGTTAAACGTTTTGCATTTATATTTAATAACCTTTAACTGTTTTATAAGTCAAAATCAAATATCGCCTCTATAGTCACAATTAACTTTTTTTTGAACTGAAGTATGTTATTTTCTAGTCTTGATAACTGAAGCTATTTTTTGTCTCTAATTCTTTAAGGTTTTATTTTGCATAAATTTATTTTGTTTTACATTACATTATCTCTTTTATGTAGTTTTATTAAAATATCTCACCACCTAACCTAATTTTCAAATTATTTCTGATTTTATCAAAATGTTTTTTTTTTCAGCAAATGGTCATTACAAAACTGCTCTCAGCTATTATTTAAAGTCATTGTTAATTTTCCACGATTATTTTAATATCCCTGTAAGAAGCGACGACCATGTATTCCGACGAATGATTAAATGTTGTACGACCTTAGGATGTCACACTCAGGCGGCCGTTCTGTGTCAGTTTCTTGAAGAAACTGATTATGGTTTGGCGTTTAGGATATTATCAGATCAGAAATCATGCAATGATGCTGTAGATGCATACTATCACTGCTTCTGGGATACAAGTATTTTGGAATATCTTATCTATACTCATTATAAAAAAGGTGAATATCAGAGGAGAAACTGTGCCATTCAGGTTATTGGTATGCTGGAACTAAATTCCAATAATAATGAAGAAATCCAAAGGGAAGCCAGTAGTTTAAGAAAGAGTACTTTTTTGAGAGCACTTTGCAAACAATATGTTTTTGAAAACTCTTAAGATTTATAAATACAATTGTACAGAATCTTTGTATAAAAATGTTTATATGTTATTTATAGGTTTTGTAATATAATTTATGTTTCCTTTTATTTGTGTATTGAATTAAATCAGAATACAAGAGTTAGTACAATAGAAACAAAAGAATTAAATGAAGCTTCCGGTACAAGTTTACGGACTCACAGTCCTGGTACGGATTAATGTGAAATAACTATGGGACGGCCTACTCTTTTAACCCTAAAATTCCGCTCCTTTCTGGAATATCCTTTTGCTTTTTACATGTCATTAATCAAGATTTCATTAGAGCCGAGAGTCCTGCAAAATTTGAAGAAATTTTTACTAAATCAAAAGATTTGTTCATTTTTATTTTTATAGGTGAATATAATTTTTTCGTTATTGTAGTTTTCTTAATATGACGAACTAAGTGGAAGAACAACATAGAATAGAGAAATTTATGAGAGAGCTTGTAGATAAAAATGACAAAATGATGAAATCATATGCTGAAAAAATTAAAATAATACAGAGCGAGAAATCTCCGAAAATATGATGCAAACAATCCAAATCCGGCAACCAGAACAAGATTCCACAATTTGATTAAACAATATCCTTAGTCGAAAAACAAATATAAAACAGTCTAAAATAGCTTCCAGAAATTTGGAAATATTGGGCACTGCGTTGAAACAGATTAAATTATTGAGATTTTCAAAAAACACGCAATCTACTGTCATTAATCTGCGAACTCACTTCCACTTTTATACTTATACTAGCCGTTACTCGCGGTTTCGCCCGCATATGGAATGTACAATTCTTTGCAAAAAGAAAAAGTTTATGAAACATATGGTCTATTCAATATAACAAGTTTCTCTAACTTTGTTGAACCACCTAACATAACTATAAATCTACCAACCCCGAATACATTTACCCCAAACTGCAAGTGCTTAGGGGCCACATTATATGACAATTTTATTCAACATTCTTTGGAACCACCTTGTATAACTGTAACTCTGCTTCACCCCATAGGGCAACAATGCTGATGTTTATTTGTCACCAAATATAACATTTTTTAATTACCTAACTATAGTTCTACTCCACTCTATACTTTATATAACAATTATTTCTTATAATTTTTGTGCCACTTTGTAAACTATAATTTTATGGATCTTTATATGTAACTTTTTCTAGCATTGTGTTAAACACACTATGCAAATATAATTTTGCTTCGCCACATATTTCAGGTATTCCATATGGCAGGCTACAACTGCTCATGGTCTACCTCATATAATAATTTTTTAACATTTTTTAATCCACCCTGTAAAACTATAATTCTAAGTCCCCGATCTTAACCAGCTACTTATGGGCCACGCAATATAACCACTCTGTATAACTAAATTCACCAATCCCCCAACAGATTTCACCCAAACCGCAACTGTTCATGCTCACCCTATATAACAATTTTATTCAACATTTTTAAGAACTGCCTTCTATAGACATAACTCTACTTCCATCTATATTTAAAATATATTGTACATGCTACTGCCAATTAGTCAACCATTATAACTTGTTTGTCTATCAGTTTTTTAACCATCCTGTATACCCATAATTATATTCTACATAATATTTCAACTATGCTGCATATGCATCTGCTTTGGGGCCACCAAATATAACATTTCTTAAACACTTAACTTTAACTCTGATCCACTCTATATTTCAACTATATTATCTATGCAACTGCTTATGGACTACGCTAAATATAACCATTTTTGAGATATATTTTAAGCATCCTGGAAAATATAATTTGTCTCCACCTTATAGGTCAACCACCCCTTATATGCAACTTTTTCTAACATGTTTTAATCATACTGTATAACTATTTTACTTCGCCCCCATGTTTCTGATATTGCGTATTTGCAACAGCCCATGTTCTATCTTAAAAAAATCGAACATTTTTTATCCATACTGTTTAACTATAATTCTACTCCACTCTCTATTTCAACCACCTTGCAACTACTTATCGGCCACCCAGTTTGACATTTTTTGTACCACCCTGTATAAATATAAATCCATCAACTCCCAATAAATTTCACCAAAACTGCAACTTCTTAGGGGGCACCCAATGTAAGAATTTTTAAATATTAAACTACTTAACTCTACCCCATATTTCAAATATCCTATGAGTGCAACTAATTATGAGTTACGCTATTACCTCATAATTTTTAAAGCACAGTATAAAATATAATTTATCTCCACACTTCATTTAAACCCTGTATAAATTTAATTCTATTTTATCGTTATTTCACTGACATTGTATATGCATCTACTTATGACCCTAACAATATAACATTTTGTTATCCGCCCTGTATAAATATAATTCAACTCCACCGTTTGTTAACCACCTGGTATATACAATATATCTTTTTTGAACCACCCCGTATAACTTCCCCCTTATATCAACCACATTGTAGATATGCAACTACTTACGGGTCAACTAATATACCTTTTTTTCAAGATTTTTTAAATCCATGTTATTCTACCTATCCTATATATGAAACACCCTGTATAATTACACTTGATATATCAATTGGAATTTTTTAAAATCGAAACATGTTACATTGGCATATTCCGAATTTTAAATAAAAGCTAAGCTGATGCAAGTGTCTAAAATTTGATGCATGCGGTGGAACCAATTGACGAATTGTGTATGTATTACCGAACATGGTAGTAGATTTTCCTTTATATCTACCGTTTCTGTCAATGTAAGGAGATAAAATGTATACCAGATTTTAAGTCAAACTATATTCTTTGCAACAAAAAAAGTTTCAGCAAAATCAGTTCAGTAGTTCTTACGTGATGAGGTAACAAACAAACAAACAGAAAACTACAATTTTATAATAGTATAGAAGAAGATTTGTGGTGAAATAACGCAACAGATAAAAAGTGGATTGAATTCATTGAATCGACAATAACAATATTTTTTTGTTGAAAGTATAAATTTGTGTTATTTTTCTGCATTCGCCTGTAAAAACTGGGAATCACAAGATTTAAATGAAAAATTCATCATTTTCAAATCAAGTATTTATTTACACTCTTTATTTATAGGTTTTAAATATTGTCTAAATTTAAAGAATTGTAAAATGTTCAGTTTGTATATGCATATATATTATATAAAGAAAAGGTAAGTAAAGATTAATTATAGTTATTAATGTTATTTCTTTAAAAGTTACAGTATCATTATATAGAAAAGCACTAGAGCAACGTAAAGCATTATTCTTCCCAATAAAACACAATCGCTGGGATAATAAAATAATTTGGTCAAGTGCGAGTTGGACTCGCATACTAAGGGTTCCGTACCACCTTTAAGATTCTAATATTCCAGTTTCAGACAAGCAGGGAAAGAGTGCATTTGCTTATATTTACCCTAATATCTTTTAAAGGAAGCGTTTTAAATTTATAAAAATTATATACTTTCATTTTCCACACATAGACTATATTTTATCTGCTTCAGGATTCGCTTGATTTTTATAAGAATACATATGTGTTTAATTTTCTAATATGGCTTCCAAAAATTAACATTTGAGTTTTATTTTACTAATAAACTTTCAGGAAAACTTTTTATAACCTACTGCTTGAATTTTGAGGCTCTGTAGATTGGAAGATAAGGGGCAAAATAGGTCAATTTTTCTTTTTATTAAATCTGTTATTCAAATTATTTAATAATACAGATAAAACATATTTTTCAAAATTTAAATAGTGCTGTTTCTAAAGTGGGAATATTTAGTAATTAATATTTTTGTTAATATCTTTTAAACAAATAATTTAAAAATATGATATATTTGTAATTCACATAATGAGGCCCAGTACCCCTAATTATTTTCAAAATTTTAGGTAGTATGGTTTCGGAAATAAAGCGAAAAATAAGAATTTGTTATATCTTTATGTTAATATCTTGTAAACAATTAATTTAAAAAATATGAAAAATATATATTTGTATTCCCCATAATAAGCCCTTTTATTTGATGTATTGCATGATGCGTTAAAAAATATAATTTTTTTTCTGTTTAATTCTATAATTTAGCCCCAATATTAATATTAGGTATTTCTTCGTATTTTTCCTGTAAACAAAAAAATTTAGTTTTTTAAAATATTTTTTTAGTATATTTTAAAATATTCATTAAAAAATATATAAAAAAATGTTTGTATTCCTCATAATGAGCCCTGTGATTTGATATATTACATGATCCGTTAGAAACAAGTTTAATTTTTTATTTTTCATTTAATTCTGTCGTTTGCCGCCCAAAATCAGTATTAGGGGGTTTGTCCTTATTTTTCAGTAAAGTTCATGTGAGGGGCTACACCTCTTTTGTTTTTTCAAATTTTTGCGTCTTATAGTTATTTTTGTTAATATCTTTTTAATTATTTATTTTAAAAATATTAATTTGAATTCATCATAATGAGCCCTATGATTTGATATATTACTTGATCCGTTAGAAACAATTATAGTTTTTTATTTTCCATTTAATTCTATAATTTGCCCCCAAAATGAATATTAAGGGTTTCTCCTTATTTTTCCAGTAAAGTTCAGGTGAGGCGCTATACCTCAAAATTTTGCAGCTTATGGTTTCGAAGATAAGGGGGGGATGGGTAATATTTTTTATATTTTTGTTAATATCTTTAATTAATTAATTTATTTTAAAAATTTAACAAAAATATATTTGTTTTCGTCATAATGAGCCCTTTCATTTGATATATAACATGGTGCGTTAGAAACAATTTTAATTTTATATTTTCCATTTAATTCTGTAATTTGCCCCCCAAAATTAAAAGTAGAGGTTTCTCCTTATTTTCCAGTAAACTTCAGGTCAGACTTCTAATTTTTTCAAAACTTTACGTTTAATAGTTTTGGAGATAAGGGGGGGGGGATGGGTAAATTTTGGTATATTTTGGTTAATATATTTTTAACTATTTTTTTAGTACCCCTAAAATCAATATGTACTTCTAATCGGGTCACAAAACTATACATTTATACTAAATTTCAACCTCTTCCGTCCAGTAGTTTTGGAGAAATATGCTGTGATGTGACAGAGGCAGAAATCCGGAGTGATATTATAAGGGTATCCGAATATTGTATATACGGAACCCTAAAAATGAACTGGAATTTTCGACTGGGACAAAAACTGTTTATTTGGACGCTGTACGAACAGAGGTAGAACGACTAGAAAATTCGATGTAGGATATATAAAGCAATATAGAATTCCTAAGATTAGTTAGTACAGCGTACATAGTGTTATGATTTCGATGTGAATTGTATTCAGAATCAGCTGTTGTAAATATTTGATTTTTACGTGTAAATAAAGTTTTAGAAATTGAAGTGATTATCAGTTTTTAAAATTAATTATGAACCCAAGGAGTTTATTGCAGTATGATTTAATGGAACAAAATCAAACACATATTTAGGTAATATGGTAAGTTCTTAACTGCTTCTCTTATAACTCCAGCCACAGTATTACTTTTTTTATGTTGACTGTTTTATTAACAGTCAACATAAAAACTATTATTAGTTTTTTAAATTCTGGGAATATTTGATTTAATAACAATAAATCTCCTTTTTCTAGCAAATCAGAGAAACCTGCTGCAAATGTTATTTGAAAAATTACTTTTTCTGAACATTATCATGAATACACTATTCATGTTATGACAGTTTTGTTTCTCCTTTTATTATTGATTCTGCATATTGATAATATCGCTACATCCAATAGAGTCCCATACAGGGCTACAGCAACTGTATTAGTTTATATATAGTCTATCTGGAAAGAAAAGATGCCATAAAATTTTTTAACTGTCGGAATCTATCTGCTAGTCCAGTATATAGTTAGTTTTCTTTAATAAAATTAATGAGATTTTAATGTATACCGAAATCGTACGGATCCTTATATTGACGAAATCCGTGGGAATTTATCTGTTCCTTTTGTAGTTCGTTTAGGATTATGGACTTCCCGCCTATTTCTTAAAACAACATAAGAATATTTTTAATGGTTCCTGTATAATCAGAACATATAATGTTTTCTATTTGTAACTGCTAGATATAATTTAATATATAACTTAGTTATACATTAAATTTTTCCACAGGGTAAATTTACTAGGTTATTTTTAAACAATGAAACTACGCATAGATAGGCAGAACCATGCAAAAATTGATAAAAATCCACAAAAAATAACCAAGCACACACGTTGGCCGGATGAGAGAAAATCTGTAAAGATGTACAGGAAAAAGTAATAAATTACATACTAATGAAATGAACGTCATAACAATTTGTCTAATAAACTTACGAACAACTTTTATGATACCAATAACATTCTTTGAGTTTTTCCTAGTTGTTTCAGCAGAAGACAATCAATAATTTTTCGATTATGGCCTGTCGAAGTAATTTATAAAAACAATCAACTTCTTAAACAAAAGTAATGAATTTCTTGTAGATTGACAAAAGATTCAGGTTAGTAAAATCCAGTACTTTTCAGCGTTAACAACTTATTTGCATAATAAGAAAAATAATTTAAATTAGATTAGTTTAGGAGCTAGGTAGCCCATGAATTTTGATCTGAGATCCTGTATAACTAATTAGTGCAAGACTGAAATTGAAAAATTACAACGAAATTTGAGTTCTATTAATAAAAGCTCAAAATCACCACCCAAAAAGCGGTCTCGAATAGACAACATTGATTCGGTATGAAGGAGGAAGAATATTGGCAGATATGCAAATAATTAGATCAAAAAATGTCTAATTTGCTTATTGATTCACTCAGTCAACTGATTAGAAAATGCTCAAGTGGAAACATACATACAATATTTTTTCCAACTTAATAAATAATATTCGTTTGGTGATGGCTTGACAAATTTATGCATTTTAAAATTTTCAATTACCCCAAAACATGCCACCATTATATATAATTACGTAATAAATTATCAACAAATATGTTTGCTAAGAATATATAGAAAAAGATATGTGGCGGTTCCAATATGTTATCACAGCTCAAACAGTAAACCAAGACTAAGGCCAGCCGCCAAATGAGACGCAGGCACATGAGTCACGGCGAGAATTTGTAATCCACTTAAACATACGCGACTGCAGCGTGACGTGACGCAGGCGCATATATTTATGTATGTGGATTACAAATTTTCGCCGTGACCCACATAAGGAAGCTGCGTCACATTTTGCGACAGGCCTAACAGTGATTTGTATTGAGTATTTACACACGATGAGTCTAATCTATGGTCCATAGAGGGATTTTCCAACACGTTGAAGCCTGTTATTGGCTTGATAGCTTGGCGCTATGGATTTTGTTTTGGATTTTGGGTTGAAAATCCAACCTGTCGGAGTTTCTACACAGCGTGAGGGATGGGAGTTTTAGAAGAAATGAGATAAAAATATACTCAAAACAATCGTGCAATTTGTCCATTAGAAACTGGTTACAAGATCTATCACTATCTAAGTGAGAATAATAGCAAAACAACTAAAAATCAGAATCCTAATGGAAGGTTATTTATCATTATCAAACCGTGTTGTTTCATAATTCTCAACCCGTGGATCAAGTCTTAGTAAGACACAAAGTTAGAATGTGCTTTATTTTCGTTTTCCTGGCACTCGAACTTCTATATTTACTTCATAAAATTAAACAATATATATTTTTTAAAAGTACTCAAAATTAAACAAATAAGTTGAGAATAATTAACAACACATAACAGTACACAATAACCGAAAAATTGTGGTTTACTCAGTGAAGATGGCCGCTTGCATGTTGAAACGTGCTGAGTGTAATAAAGGTTGGACATTACTGTACAAAACTTTGTCTTTATTTCTATGATATTTTAAGGAACGGCAAAAATCGCGAGATTATGAACTATCGACTTAAGTTAATACGGTACCCTCAGAGTCGTAACCTACTCGCACCAGTCAAATTGTTTTATGTATCTATTCAAATCAGTTATAGAAAACAAAGGAAATAGATAAATGTCACATTTTTGATGCATATTGATTGATTTTAATATCATTTATTAATCTTATCTCTTTGATAGTAAAACTCAAGAGAACCAATGATTAGATAAAAACAACAAAAAAACAAATTTAGCGTTCAAATTTCTGGTATCTATCGAACGAATGGTGTTTTACTATAATTATGCCTACTGAAACAGATGCCAAACCCATAGTGCCTCAAAGCGTTGGAGTAGAGGAGTCTTCTCCATTTATGACTCAGGCTATAAGCCTAAACAAACGGGATAGAAAATTTTCAGGTAAATTAATTTATTTTACTTAAACGAACGTGTTTAGACACCACTGGAAGTATTAACATTTAAATCTGTTGTTTGCTTTAAATATATTTATCGATAACAGTAGCAAGCATTATTGTTGCTGAAAATAACTGATAACAAAAATACTTACATGTGTTTTGATATAAAGATTTTTTTGTATTTCATTAGAAGACAAAGGATTTCTTGGAATTGAAGCTGGCTCTCTAATGTTGGAGTTCACAACCTTTCGCCAGGCACTGAGAGGGCTACGGTGCTAAACTTAGAATAACCTCCCTGTAGAGAAACCCTATAAATTCCGATAAAAAATGTGTATGGTAACCTAATGTATTTTTTGTTCGTTAGAGAGCCCATTACAATCTTTTTTTTCTGTATTAGGAAATGGAGTACCATAGCTCACAGGTTTTGATGATCATTGGGGGATCTCGGAAACTAGCGGAGATACATCAATGGTTAAATTGGGAAAGATGTGCAGTTTTACTGGCCCAATTTAATGACACTCGGATTTTTGTTAAAAGTCATGGCTTAATAGATATTTTGAAAAAACGAAATTCCGTCGATTTAGTCAAATCCCTCTAGCTCCTTTGTTTTTGATTTTATAAAAAAGTGTAAATATCAAAATTGAAGGGAATTGTATCCCGAATATGATTGTCATGTCCTCGTTTGCGTGACAGCTCTCGTTTTCGAAATATGACACAAACTTATCTGTTTTGAATGGAAACCATAGTTGGCTATGACCTCAAAAAATCGGATATTTTTAGAGCTTTTCAACGATATAATACTCGATATAGTTATTCATAAAAATAAAGGAGTTATGGATGCTTTTCTCTCTTATTTTCACTTTTAACGTAGTTAGCCATGAAATAGATTGATTTATTAATAACTATTCCAAAAAACATTGAACGATTTTTTTTATAAGGTATATCAGATATAACGAAAAAACAAAATGAGTAGGTACTTACTAAAAACTTAAGAAATTAAGGTACATAATAATGGTTACAATTTATGTTCGAAAAGTCCACCATTGTTATTTAGACAAAAATTGCATCTTTTTAAGATTGACATTACCGATTTCCTCACAGACCGCCTATCAATTTCTTCAGTTGCTTGTAATACCGCCTCCCTGAGGTCACTAACTGTCTCATACTTTCTTTTGTATACTTTGTTTTTAGCGCACCCCATAAATAGAAGTCTATAACTGCCAAATCGGGGGACCGGGGTGGCCATTCGCGTGGGCCATTTCTTCCTATCCAAGAGTTTGGATAGATATTATCTAAGTGTTGTCTTACCAATAACGAGTTATAAGCAGGTGTTCCATAATGTTGGAACTACTCAATTTCTAAACGAGTTCTCAAATTCAAATTATGCAACATGTGTATTGCAAGAAATGCAAGTAACGCTCTCCAGTAAGTGATTCGTCATAGATAGTAGACCCTCTGATACCACACCAAACATTAAAACCAAATTTTATCTGGGGTTGTCTTTGTTCTACATGGAAATGGTTTTCTTTAGCCCAGATATGCTCATTGTGTCTATTGAACATACCGCATTTAGTAAATCTAGTTTCATCTGACCATAACACCTTTAATGGAAACTGTGGATTGTTAAGGCACATGTCTCTAAACCATGTACAAAACAAAATACGTCGATGTTCATTACCAGCATGCAAAGTTTGAGAAACTGAAAGTTTGTACGGATGGAACTTGTGCGCTTTCAGTACCTTAACTACGGTTCGTTGAGGTGTGTCAGCTTCTGCCGCAATCTCACGAGTTGTTGTAGATGAATTTTGATTTACCTTTGCCAAAACATTTATTGGTGCTGTTTCGTTAATTTGATTACGTTCCTTTTTGGTGGGTTAGTAAAAGATCCATATCTGCGAAAACTATCTTAAAGCCTCTTAAATGTACATAGAGCAGGTTAACGACGATTAAAATATCGAATTGTTGCGGCTGATACTTGATGTAAATCCATAATGAGAACACAAAAACGAAAATTATATTTCGAGATTTACACTTTATTTTATAAACGATACGTGTTTCGGCATACTGTATTTTGTGAAACTTGATAAAGGCATTGTATGCCGAAACACGTATCGTTTATGAAATAAAGTGTAAATCTCGAAATATAATTTTCGTTTTTGTGTTCTGATTAAAATATCTATGAAAGTATTCCTCAGCTACACGAACTGAATTTTTATGGCATATGATATCACCTTCCACCATATTCAGTTTTTCTTCGTTAGAATATTCCATTTTATCACGAAAACTTGTCAATATGGACTGTCAGTTCAGCACTACTAATGGAATTACTCTCAAATGAAGAAACGTCAAAGTGAAAACAATCTTTTTCATGGCTACCTACGTTAAAAGTGAAAATAACAGAGAAAAGCATCCATAACTCCGTTATTTTTATGAAAAACTATATCGAGTATTATATCGTTGAAAAGCTCTAAAAATGTCCGATTTTGTGAGGTCATAGCCAACTATGGTTTCCATTCAAAAAACGATAAGTTTGTGTCATATCTCGAAAACGAGAGCTGTCACGCAAACGAGGACATGACAATCATATTCGGGATATAATTCCCTTCAATTTTGATAGTTACACTTTTTTTATAAAATCAAAAACAAAGGGACTAGAGGGATTTGACTAAATCAACAGAATTTCGTTTTTTCAAAATATCTAGTAAGCCATGACTTTTTACAAAAATTCGAAAGTGTCATTAATTTGGCCCGTAAAACTGCAAATCTTTCCCAATTTAACCATTGCTCTATCTCCGCTAGTTTCCGAGATACCTATACTGATCATAAAAAACTCACCCTGTATATTAAAGCCCTTTAATTCCAATAAAGAAAACTCGGTATATTGGACTAGCAGATAAATTCCGATAGGTCCAAAAATGGTCCTTATCTGGCGAATTTTCTTTCCAAATAGTCAGTATACAAATTATATTAATTTCTGTAATTCTTTCTAAAAGATTTGCTTCCAGATATCTCTAGATTTCTCTGTTATGGATCCAAGAAATTAGAAATTAAGTCTAGAAGAGAGAAGATTGTATCAGTGATACAAATCTCACATGTTACGTCCATACAGAATCCAAACGATTACGGGATACATTAAAATCCCATTAATTCGAATAGAAACTCGTTATATTGCATTGGGAGATAGGTTCAGAAATGATCTTTCTCACTATATTACAGTTTCTGTAGTTCTGTACGGGGCTGTGTTGAATGTTTTTAATAGGCAATAAATGTCAAATTCGAAATGTCAATAAGGTCCCGTAAATTTTCATTACAAACGTATAAATTTAAATATCAATTATATTAGAAAAGAATCGTTTATCGCACAGGGTGTTTGTAACTGTTTTCTTTTCTATTTATTTGGAGTCGGTTCATTTTTAAAAATAAATTAACCCTGTATTCCAAGTGCTTTCTGTTCGGATACTGATTTGTCGCATATGTTAAGTACTTTTGAATAATAAAACTCGGTGGTTGAATTTAAAATAAAATTGAAAAATTGTATTTTAAAACGGCCATTTTACACGTATTTTACTGCTATTCTCTTCGGGTAAACTCTCTGTTGAAAACTCCACTAAAATCCCATACAGAACTACAGAAAATGCAATAATTTCATTGCAGTTTATCTGGAAACATAATCTGTCAAATAAACACTATTTTTGAACCTATCGGAATCCATCTGCTAGTTCAATATAGCCAATTTTCTTTATCGGAATTAATGCGATTTTAATGTATCGGTCCAAATCTACGTGCATTAGTTGCTAGATCTTCTCTTGAATGAAAAAGCTTTTTATTAACAATTTACTTCTAATGCCTCAGCAATAAAAATCCAAAGGGTGGCTATCAATAGAACCTCCATGTCCAACAAGCACTGCAAGTTTCAATGAGAGAAGCTCGAAAATCCGCTAAAATCAGCTAAATATGGCAGTGCCACATCATGCTGCAACCACATACGATCACTCACATGTAAAAGAATCAATTCCGATAAGCATTTGACTATAAAATTCAAATAGGATTTGTGGTTAAGCCTATAAGGTAAAATAACTGATCTAATTAGTTATTTGTTCTTGGTTGCTCTCAAAAAATTAAAAAGTTATTACACCTTTTCTGGTAAATGAAGCAAAATCTGTGTACAATACACGAGAAATTAAAAGTTATACAATATATAAAATATCCAGAATAAATAAAAAAATTCGTCATAGTGATCTTTGTAGAAATAAATTGGAGAATTACTCCGATCTAATCTTTTGCCAAAAATTGATATAATATTTTTATGTGTTCACAAGATACAAGTAATAAGTCTGCATATCAACAAGGAAAAATTATTTTATTTGTTTTTTAAATCACTGTATATGTTAAAGTTATGTATTTACTTACTGGTTAAAGTCTTTAATAAGAAACACACTCCATGTGATAACAATGCAACGGTATGTAGGTATCAGTGTTTATCTAAATCATAATCATGGAAGTGGTTATAGGGTCATTCAGATAGGAATTTATTATTTATCAATTTGAATAATTACGGGCTAAAATCGCTGAGACATAAATAATACAAAAGAGACATGACAACGCGCATATAAAAGAAAATCCGTAGGTGGGTAACTGGAACCTTTATACACGAAATAATGTTTTGTTCTTTTTCCCAAAACCTCCATTACTCGTAATCTCAACCCTTCATATATCGGTACGAATTTGACGACATGTATGTGAAAAATAGGATTACGAATTCTATGAAATGATACATAATGGAATTTATCGCTGACGTTAATATGTGCCTGTTTATGGTATCAGGTGTTTCCACTGGCGCATCCAGCGGGTGGGCTCAGGCGCTGAAGCCCCCCAAAATCATCTGAGTGGTATACTTTTTTAGTGTTTATTGTGCTACAATCAACCTTCAGTGACTTCAAGCCCCCCCTTCACGAGATCAAGCCCCCCAAACGAGATCTAGCCCGCCCAAATGACAATCCTGGGTCCGCCCCTGGGTGTTTCATATTGGTTACTTATTATTGTTAGAATTCATTTTACCTTTAACGAAGCAACTCCTTTGTTGTCACTTGTCAAATTATCAGACGTTGTTCTTGAAGTTCGACTTACAGACATTCTACTGTATAACAATGTGTAAAAATCAATTAACAAACAGGAAATAAAAAGAAAAGCGAAGTAAAATACAATTCCAGAGAGTATATCTGCAAACAAATGGCAATCAGATCACCGTTACAGCTCCTCCACAAATCAAATCCAATTCCTGTTTAACAAAACTATATTAAAATTGGCATTGGAACAGTGTTTCTGTTTTTCAATACAAAATTTTGAATACAATCTGATACGCGTACTTTTAGTGGCAAATTATTATAATTCCTTCTTAACCCAACAGAAAAACAATTATTAATGAGATAATTTGTTACCCAGACAGGTGTATACATATCTAATAGTGGTGCAATCAGCCTTCATCCAATAATTCCTCCTCGGCTTGCTTTGATGGATTTCTCGAAGAATCTAGTCAATTACTCGGCAGCTCTTTAACCTACTAGAGAATTCGGAGAGAAATATATAAATTTATTTATTTATATATTAGCTAGTGATGAGATTCATTCATTCTGTATTCGACTGCCGTATAGTTAAGATAAATTGTAAATAGTTCTGTGAAAATAATTTGTGTTAAAGTAGTGGGAATAAATTATAGTTGGACTGTGTTTGTAAATAAATTCAAGAACTGAACTTAACCCGAGTGTGAAAATAAAAACATTAGTTTAGCTCGGCTAACTTCGGACCTAAGTTATCATCAAAACGAAACAAAAGATGTGCAACTTTGAACAAAATGTGACTAACCAAAAGATATTGGATAGATTCAAGGATATAATACGACAATTTGTATAAGGCGACCAAAAGACCCCGCCATATCCTTATGGAAAGTGGCTTTCAGTCAAATTCAGTAGTATGATGTTGATTATGATGTGTAGATCAAAAGCTAACGAAGTTGAAAATTGCCAGATATGAGTATTGTTGCTTTGATAATATGGAAACACCCCAACACCGCTCTTTTGAAGTTTAATAAAAGTTAGGTATAATAATGAAACTTTGAGTAGCTATGCGGTGCTCTCTATTTTTGGCTTGACTCTGGTGTCCAGTACATCATTCCTAGGTCCACAATACATCTAAATTATTTATCAAAATAGGTATTAAAGGGAAACTTTGTAATATGTAATAAAACTCACAAATGTAGAAAATTTATATGTTATAATCCAGAGTAGTGGACTAATAAAAGGATTTAGTTGAATTGTTATGTCATATCAAATTCCTGCTCTGTACCAAAGACCTTAGGATCATACCTAATGAACTGAAGTCGCCAAACCCTGCGAAACAAGCACAAAAGATACTTGACAGGGCCAGTCATGCTTTAGTGAGGTCACAATTGAACCATCATCTTGGAAAAATCGCAACTCCTGAAGGACGCGAAAGAAAGGTTTCAAGAAATCAGAGGAGGACCACAGGCCAAGGTTTGCTTCGATCCAAAAAACTGTCACAACATCAGAAAAAAGGTGCATACTAAATAACTCAATAAACTTACCAGAGAGCAGTTGCCGAAGAATACAACGAGAAAACAGTGGTGAACCTGTCATCCAGAATTCTCATCATAGTTGACGACACAGTGCTCCCTAAGGGTCTAAACTATGCTGTAGCTACCAAAAAGATGCCAGTACTAGATATCATCAGTTGGGTGGAGTCAGCAATAAGCAGCAAAGCGACACCGTAACTGGAGGAATTGCGATGGAATAAATAAAACATCAATGAATCCGAAAAGAGGATCTTGGAAACACTTAAGGACGACAAATCTATCATCAGTCTACCAGCTGACAAAGGAAATACCACCATCCTGATGGACAGAACGGAATACAATAGGAAAATCGACGACAAACTCTCGAAGGGCAAAGCCACTACCAACTGACCCAACTTCCAAAATAGAACGGAATACTTACAACACACTCAAAGATTATGCTGAGTACATTCCACCCGAGATATGGAGAAAAATGACCCAACATCACAGCAAACCACTTCATCTTTATGGACTACCCAAGACACATAAGGTTGGAGTACCTCTCAGACCGATTACAAGCTCATGTAACTCAACGACAGCAGCATTATAAAAAATTCTTCTACCAATCATCCAACCTCTGGAGGGCAAAACATCATCGCCTGTCAACGGGTTCAAACTTCTTCACGAACGTACCATTAGACGAATCACTCGACATAGTGAGAAGGACCGGGGTACGAGAAGAAACATAGCTCTGGTTAAGGTATGTCGACGACACCTTCATTATTTGGCAACACGGAGAGAGAGAAAACTACATGCATTTCTGGAGCATCTAAACCGATCACAACGATCTATCAGATTCACCATGGAGAGGGAAGAGAGTGGGTGGAAACAATACTCTGAACAGTCTACAGGAAGGCTACACTTACAGGGTTATACCTACACTACAACTCTAACCATCCATCAACAACAAAAACTGGCATCATCAAAACACTAATCCATAGAGCCAAAGATGTCTGCTGCACACCAGAGGCGCTCAAAGAACAACAAGTGAAACTTAGAAAAGTTCTTTTGGCGAATTGATATCCGGAAACCATCATTAACAAGCCGTTTGAAGACCGGGATAAGCCATTTAGGCAGGAAGAGGAAACCACGGTAGCTACTATATTACTACCATACACTAAAGGCGAATTGGGCACGGATATGGAATTAAAATGGTTTTCAAGAGCAACAACACATTGAGAAACATGATCACAAAAACAAAGCCGGTCACTCCTGCAGTACCAAAAAATTATATATACAGGATATCCTGTGAATGTGGCAATCTCTATATTGGGGAGACAAAGCGACCACTGGACACCAAGGTTAAGAAGCACCGCATAGCGACTCAAAGAGGGGAGCTAATAAAGTCTCGGTTAGCTATTCACGACAGACCCGAACACAAGGAAGAGCACCGGTATAGAAGAAAATTCATAGAGATGGCATAAATAATCTCGAACGAGAATATAATTAGCGAGCCCAGCGTCCATATACTGTCAATAAGTACCACAGACAACCAATCGCCAGGTATGGCGGCGCTGATTTGACGAAACAGCTGATTAAGCGAGCCAATGGGCAGGACCAGCATGACTCATGATCGGTTAAGAGTATAAATACGCCGGATAATCTGTATTTCCCATCATTCAAGCTTGCTCATTTACTACATGCTAGATCGTTGACTAATGAGACTCTTTTCAAGAGAGATCCGAATAGACTGTAGTTATTCAAAAAACGTGGCACCAACCTGCTAAAACAAATTATGCAGCATTTCGCCCCGTTGCAAGGCTGATCAATTGATCACTTATAAAGTGCATATAATTCCGTTTAAATAACTTAACATTATCCGCAAAAGGAAGCCAATCTGAGAACATAACTACTTGGGTAATATCATTAATAAACAGATTAAAAGTAGAGGGTGCAAGTGGGAATCTTGGGGCACTCCAGATGAACCTTGAATCGGTTTAGAGAAAACTCCATTCAAACGAATAAACTGTGTCCCACCTGTAAGATAATAGCCCAGCCATCCAAAGTTACAGAGCTTAGCATGAAGGAATTCATGTTGAACTGAATTAAATGTCTTAGAAAAGTTAGCGTACCTATATCGTGTCAACTTGTAGTATTTTAGAACAAATAAAATCATTGCAAATTAGCAAATTAGTAAGTGTGGACCTACCCCTAACAAAACCGTGCTGCTCTTGTAACTCTCGCGGGCTTTTCACTTAGTTTAACAAGAAGTTTATCAAATATTTTAGGTAACGCACTTATTAATGAAATAGGCATGTAGTTGGTGTCGTTGGTGACCAGATCTTTTCAGCCTTTGTTATGAATAGGTTGAATATATGCGATCTGGAGAAAAATCCCTTATGCTAATGACTTGTTAAAGAAGACCAGAATTTTATTAAAAAAAGAAGGGTTGCATCTATTAAAAAAAAATACAAACGACCTAGATCTGGTCCATAATTGGGATTATCTAAGACCTCCTTTATAACTTCAGAGATTTCCTCATTATTAAATTGTAAATTTGATAACTGAGCACGGTTTTTCATGGGCGTAACGGGAGTCAGCTGCCTCGCCTTGAACCTAAAAAACCTGCCATGAGCCCAGAGGCGTAGCGTGCCTTGGAGGGGCCCTGTATTAAAATTAGTTGGACGTCCAAATGAAGGGTAAAGATTTCTCACAAAAGAAACAAAAATGTTTGTATTAAATTTAAATAAATATTTATTGATCATAAATTATCACTTCTTCCTAGAAATCGAGCTAGCCAAACAATTCGAATTAAAAATGGCTTGGAGAGTAATAATAAACTACTAATAAATAATATCAAAATTCTTATTATTGCTCGGTTTAATAACTGGTATTTTCATGTATTGAAGGTTGCCATTATCCTTTCACAAAACAAATTCACCCTTCGCTACTGGTAGATAAATAGCTAGTAGGGGAAGTCCGTGAGTGTTGAACCGCTTTTTGTTTAAGGTATCGTATTTTCTTATAAATGAGGCTTAGTGTGATTCAATTATAATAATAAACAGTAGCTTACTTATTTAGGTTTACTTATGCATAATTACCTTTTCAGGATTATAGTACTGAAATATGTTATGTATATTTGAATGAAACATGAGATATGAGTCAACTCTCCCTACCCTTAGGGACATTTGGACCGGGGTCTGGGGAGCGTTGAACATTGCTTGATTAAATTATAAAAAAAAACAGTTATTGCTCTTCTTATAAAGAAAAAAAAAACAAAACTTCAACTAATTCTTTAACATTTCACAATTAACATAATTATTAAACATTTTGTTAATAAAATTAAACATTTAACGTTTCTTTAATCAAACTTATTGATATTTGTTAACCTTTTGTTTAATTATATACTTATTCTAGTCTGGTAACCTAAAAATATAATACTGGTCACATTCATGACAAATGAAATTATCAATATCTTGGGTAAGTCTCATGGACATATCTGCGGCATAAAGGACATAGACGCATGATCATAATTTCTTATGATTGGCAAACAAAACAATACCAACGATCATTCACGTCAGGCTTTTCTGCAAAATCACTATTACTGGAACTATCAGCGTACGCAACATCTTCGCCTTCACACTCGGTTTCACTATCGTCGTTAGTTTTTTTAAATTTTTTTTGCCTTTTCCAGTTTTCTTTCTCTGGGCTTTTTGTTGTGAACCTTGTTTAGTTTTCAATGTTTTCTTTCCTTTAGTTTTTCCTGGAACGTTCTATTTGTCATCTTTTAGTTTAGGATTTAGTTTCCTTTCTTATTAGTGTCTTCTTAAACCTTATTAGTTCGATTAATATCATTTTCATTTTCTAATTCAGTGTCGCTATTCTCAAAAACTCTTATTAATTTTCATCTTTCTTTTTTTTTATTTCATTATTTTTCGTATCGAAAAGGCATTTTTCATGCAATTATAAGATTAAACATTAAAAATAAAACAAAATACTAATTGGACTCGCGTATTAAGGTTTCCGATTTATTTTTAAATTTAGTTAAAAAGTCTCAAATATCTACATCTATAAAATAAAACTCCAAAAATCCTCATACAAATACTATAGAGGGATAAATGAACCAATGAGCATATCTCCCTCACCCACTATGGCGCATATTCTAGTTGTACTTTAAATGTACTCACAAAAAACAATCAATCTTAGCGAAAAAACAGTTAGCACATGTCAAACTACAATAATCAGGCAGTACAATAGTAATAATGCACAATACCTTCCTCTATAAACACGACCGCAATCTTAAAACTACATAAATTAAGAAAATTTACTCCACCATAACAAAAATACCTTTCCAAAGCTGAGAGCCAAACAAACCTACAATTGTAAAAAATGGCGGCGTGCTGGTTATTGGCCTCCCACGCTCTACCAATGACCGTCTTGACGTTTTATTAGCGCGCAATTTAAGTTGAGTTGTATAATGTGGTTCAACTCTCCCACCTGAGCAAGTCTCCCGAACTTCCCCTACCTACTTTCCATTGCAATCACTCACAGAAGCTGATTGCTGAAAAAATTAAGAAATTTCAGGCATTTTTTATAACCTCCTCCCTTTTCTGTTTACTATTTATTTTCATTGCTCAATTGGAATAATCTCTTTTCCTTTCATTCATTCTTTTCACAAATAAAACTAATCAACCAATTAACGAATAAATAAATATTTATTGGTTGTTCTTCTGATTAGCTATAATCAAAAGAACAAGATTGTATTTCATTACAATGTAATAACGTTTGAACTCGAATGAAATAAAACCCGTAAATATTGCTCTCCGTGGTTTGTCATTGTACATCGATTATTGCTGGATTCCCCCGTTTAAGTCATTCCCTTAACTCGCAATAACCGGTGTAGGATGTTGCCAACTTTTGGGTGCACGCTTAACCCGGCAAAAAATTGCTTTCTTTGACTTCTGTCATTTCTGAAATAAAAACTCACGACGACAGTTTTTTTATGTTTTTTCCCGGGAAGCACGAGATTAAGTGACTACTACTAATTTTTGCTTACACATGTTAGAGACGTCTGTAGCCTGGGGCCCCTGTAGGCCGGGGGCCCGTATCATTTATATGGCTGAAACAACGGTAGCTACGACCCTGCATGAGCCATTAAAGCTTCCCATAAAATTGTTGACATGCTCCTTGCCCCCCCCCTGGACCAAAAAATTTCTGATTTGTCCCTCTTTCTAGGACAATTTGTTTCCGATTTGCCCCCCTCTAGGAAAATTTTTTTTCACTCTAAACCAAAAACATATTGTAACGAGAATTCACCCGATAATTCCTGGAATCGGCGTTCATCCGATATTTCAGGGAATCCGAAATATTGGTCTGTCTACCCGAGGCAGGCGGCTGGCGCTAAAATCGTCGAATTTCCTCGAATTTTCGAGAACACATGAAGGAAATATCTCGACGGCTCCTTGATCTTTTGGAAAATTCGGAGAAGCAATATATAAATACGGAAAGCTGGTGATAGGAGTCATTCAGTATTCGATTGCCGTATAGTAGAGATAAATTGTAAATAGTTCTGTGAATTTGAACTAAAGTAGTGGAGATAAATTATAGTGAGTTAGACTGTGTTTTTAAATAAATCCAAGAACTGAACTGAATCCGAGTGTGAAAATAAAAACCTTACAATATGTAAAGCTTCCTGATCGAATTGAATTGCTTAGAAATAGTGAAAGTTGTGAAAAAAGAAAATTAGGAGACCTGTCAATAATAATTAAGGCAATTGCACAAAATTTGAAGCAAATTGTGAAATCGACAATTCTCAATATATCACTACTAATTAATGTATGTTCATTTTAAGGTAGGCTTCATTTGAAGAAAGAATAATACACTACTAAAATCGTTAAATTGCAACAATTTTCTTTTGGATGAAAGATATAAAGGAAGAGTTCTTCGGCGATGTGCTATACCGATTTTCAATATTTTTCCGCGATTTTTTGAGCAGAAATATTTACAAAAAAGCGAATATCTATTTGGTGAATTATTTGAGTGTTTGAAAACTTTTTTTTTTAACCTGTCTGCAATTTATTTTATCTAAAAGTAATACTTTTTTATAAAAATTCATTGTTTGTTTATTGTAAAGCTATTTTATCATTTCAGTACAATCCGACAGCGACAATACAACTGAGGATGTTCAGAGACAAATTGATTTCAAAGAAAGACAACACTTGGAACTGGATAGATTTGAATATAGAAGGAACGGAAACGATCCAGGTCTTGTACTAATTTTCAATCAGGTCAAGTGTCAGGATTTTCCCCCACGAACAGGAACTACGAGGGATGTTAATGAACTTATTCTTTGCTTTCAAAGGCAAGGATATAATATTTATAAGGATGACATTCTTGAAGATTATACTACAAGTGAAATTAAAAATAAACTGGAGAAAGGTAGGTACTTATAACTTAGTGTTAATGTTAATTCTTATTACTGCTCATAAAAATATTTTTCGACTCTCAAATCCTGCAAAAAATATTTAAATGAATTAGATTTCTTGTAGCATACAATTAAAATCTATTAAAATGTTTTATAGATTTATTATTCTTAAATGCAAAGAAATTGTTAATAAAAAACGTAACTCCAGGAACTCTATTTCAATTAATTATAATTAGTGTTTATGAATTTCAATATATCGTTGCAATTTTCCAGTAAAAAAGTGCTAATTGTCGGGACTCTCTAACAATAATTTTAATTTATTCGTGAAAGTTGAGCTATTATTTAATACCGTTAAATATTAGTTTCAAAAATTTGAAGTACTAATCCCGATTGGAAAAAAAATTTTGTTAATTATCTTATTTTCTTTTATATTTTAGTCTAGTATTAATTATAAAATAAAAAAAATAATTTTTTTCCACGACTTGTCCATACAGTGTATGGCAGCACACTCCCTCTAAGGCACGTATAACGTGCCTTTAGGGGAAAATTCACTAACCCCAGATATCCGAGATATCAAAAGGGTTTAGCTCGGTGGGAGCCCTTGCCAGGTTTTTAGGCCCGTGGTTGGAGTCGTGGCGGCAGTTTCCCATAAATTTCCTGACCGTCCGGGCTGCTCCCTACAGGACGGCTTTTTGCATTTGTTGGTAAAGATGTTCGTCCAGACCGAGGTATTTTAAATTGTTTAATAGATGTTTTGGGACTAGACCTGTCGTTGACATAACAATTGGTACAGTTCGTGTGTTGTTCATGTCCCACTGAGTCTCTATTTGAAATTCCAAATCCCTATATTTGGTTATTATCTCAGTCTGCTTGATATTTATATTATTGTTGTTAGGAATTGCTATGTCAATTAAAGTTGTTTTCCGAGCGACTTTATCTACCAAAACTATATCTGGTCTATTATGAGGAACAGTCCGATCAGTCAGTATCGTGCGGTCCCAGTACAGCTTGTAGTTGTTATTTTCTAAAACAGATTTTGGATTGTATTTATAGTATGGTAATTTCATCGACTTTGATAGTTCAAGTTTCAGTGCTAGTTCCTGATGCAGTATTTTTGCCACAGCATCGCGTCGTTCCTTGTATTCAGTTGCAGCGAACGCTTGGTAACCTCCTGTAATATGCTGGATAGATTCAGATGTTTGGCAACCATATCTGCATCTGTCGTTGTTGATAGAAGGGTCTTTGACGATGTACTTTAGATAGTTCTTAGTTGGAATTACTTGATCTTGGATTGCCAATATAAAGCCTTCCGTTTCAGGAAACATATGACCAGAGATCAACCAGTAGTTCGACGCTGAACTGTCGACATAATCTTGGTTGACGTCATTTATATGTCTTCCATGAAGGGGCTTCCCTTTCGATTTGAGCAGCTTGAACTTGTTGTTCTGTCAGTCGCAGAGGTGTTGAGTCATCAAC
The DNA here is from genome assembly GCA_034190945.1 of Octodonta nipae. Classification (NCBI taxonomy): domain Eukaryota; kingdom Metazoa; phylum Arthropoda; class Insecta; order Coleoptera; family Chrysomelidae; genus Octodonta; species Octodonta nipae. The sequence goes on from CM067220.1 coordinate 104,565,166, forward strand.
CTTACATATGACTCTGGGTAGATCAGAAAATTCTTCGAGTTTCTGGAAATGATTACGCAAATTAGAAATTGCTTATATCTGCCAATCCTCTTCCTTCTTCATACCGGAGCAATATTACACGTTCGACACAGCTCTTTGGACGGTGATTTTGAGCTTTTGTTAGTAGTACTCGAACTTTGCGTTGTAATTGTTCAATGTCGGTCTTGCACTAGTTAACTATACCGAAAGAGTAACTAAGCACTGAACACGCGTATGTGTTAATAGCCTGAAATAAATTTTTACTGTTAAGTTTGGTCTTCAGCAGTCGTCTTACCCTTCTATAAAACTCTGTTGTTAGGTCCTTGTTCATGGTGGTGTGATCAATTCGTTGAGCCTGCCTTATTCCAAGGTATTTGTAAGTATAGCCTTCCTCCATGGATTCAATTGAGGTGCCATCTCCCATTTCGTAGGGCCCCTGATGTATTTTGCTTTTAACTATATTAATAATTCGGCATTTGTCTAGGCCAAATTGCATATGGATGTCACTAGAGAACCCTTCTATTATTTTGAGCATAACATGCAGCTGTTATTTCGTAGCTGCCATAAATTTTAATGTCGTCCATGTATAACAAATGGTTTATCTTTAATGCTTGTACGTTGTTGTGCTTGAGACTGAACCCAAAGTTAGTCGAGTTCAGTTTGTGTGAGAGTCTTCCTGGAATATACCGCTTCTGATTAGGATAGAGTCGGTTTGTATCGAATAGTCGGCTTCATTCAGAAAGATTTTGGTTTACCAAGTAGTCATGACATGTTCTAAAAAGTTAACAATACGATTATTTACTTTATAGAGTTTCAGCACCTGAATGAGCCAATCATGTGGAACTGAATCAAAGGCCTTTTTGTAGTCCACATATGCCATGTAGAGATTTCACCATTTGTCGTGGGCTTGATTGCAGACAACGGAATCAATTATTAGTTGTTCTTTGCACCCCATCGAGTTTTTCGCGCATCCCTTTTCTTGTTCGGTAATTATGTTGTTCAGCTCACAATGATTAATGCACGACGTTATAAGTTTGTATAAGGTTGGGAGGCAAGTGATTGGTCGGTTCTTTGCTGGGTCCTTTGGTAAGAGGTATGTAGCACCATGCGTCAGGAAACTAGGCATCTTGTTCTGTTAATTTCTCGTGGGTGGCGTAAAGTTTCTTTATCCAGTAATTCTGCACACCATCTGGACTGGTGCTTTCCAATTATGGAGGTGTTTCATTATGTTGGGCGTGTCTTCCGTTGTAAATGGTTGGTGTTGCATGTTATCACAATTCTGAAATGCAGCCTCCTCCTCATTAATCCACCTTGTTCTGGAGTTATGGAAAACTGTTGTGGAAAGTTGTGTTTTCCAGAACTGCTCGCTGGCCGTTTTACTGGGATAACTAGGAGTTTCATTATTATTGACGTTGTTGAGTTTTCTATAAAACCCTTTTTCTGATTTTCGGAATAGTGCGTTGTCTAGTTTCCGTTGGTTACTGGTTTTGTATCTTCTCAATCGACTTGTGTAGACGGAGAGCTTTTGTCGTAGACTGCCCAGACACTGCTGAGATGTGATGTTTTCTCCATCCCACTAGGAGTGTATTCGGTTATTGTCCATGAGTCTTTCTATTCTGTTCCTGACCCCTCGTTGGTACTCGGTCAGTCTTCCAATGTCTTTCCGAGAAAATTAATTTTCCCTTCTAGCCTTCTTTGCCAAGGTGGTTTGTCTAAATTGGGGAGGGTCTTGCTTTGGTCTTATTGCGACCCCAATTGTTCTGCAGATGGAAATTGCAGCACAGTAGATGATTGTGTGTAGCGACTCTAACCTATTAGCACCTAAAACATTGTTTGGCAAGATAAATTTGTTCATGGCCTGAAAGACGATATCCAGTTTCTTAGAAGATCTTAGTTTGGAAAGAGTTGGTCTATTCAATGGATCTGTTCCACTATACTCTATAAGAGCTCTTTCCATTTCTGCTTGGATTTTCTCAAGCAGGTCATCGTTGGCTGGCTGTTCTTGTTGAAGTTCTTGAGTCTCGTTCGCTCTTTGCGCCAAAGGTGTTTTAGGCTCTAGATCTGTTGTAATTCGCGCTCAACTTCGCTCTTTATTGTGTCCAGTTGATCAGGGGAAATAAGGCCATTTCTCAAGATGACACGATATTGATCTGCGACTCTGTTCGGTAACTTGAAGCTCAGGGTACTCACGACAGAATTCTTGATGGAGTATTTGGCCATATCCAGTCTTATCCTGGCCAAGGTTCGTAATTATGTAAAACGTGCGCATTATAAATTTATTCATGGAGCTAGTCCATTTCATGCGCTGTCTTTTCAGTCCCTCTTGAGAGAGCGCTGGCTGTTGATCCTGTGCAACACTTTCTGCGGGTGGAGTTCTCGTTCTCGTTTGACTCCGTTGGTGATGGTCTGTGACCGTATTGGTGAGTGTTGTTATGGTTCTTGCGGTTCTTGAGCTGTAGCTCTTTGGACGACAGAGGCCCGCCTCCTGAGCACCCTGCCACCGACGTCCCGCATGCTGTTATGTCAGCACCGGCTCCAGACTTGTCCTGGCGATCCCCAGGCAGCGGCTCTTTTCCGAGGCATCTACTACGTTTCTCATATTATTCGTTAGAAATAATGTTTTTTAAAAATTAATTTCAAAAATTTTCCATTATTTAAACAAGATTGGAAAAAACGTGTTAATTTAAATTAATCATTTGATATTTTCGACAAGGCGTAGAGATTTTTTTGTTTATAATTTATTTTCTTATTTAATAATAATGCAGGCTAAACATGTTTAAAAAATAAAACTCACAATTGGTACTAAAAATATGTATTTGTACATTTCTACGTACACAGTTGTTTGTGGTTATTTTTTTACTATCCACAAATATTTAACTATGTATGATATATGGCGATTGTTTTCAACAAAATGTATACTTTACAGACCTACTTGACATTAATAGGACCCGTCAAAAATTATTGTTAATCTTTATATAATCCTGAAGCAATATATTTTCAGAACTTAAATACTTTTTAAAAATGACTCAAAACATGCCCTTTCTCTTATGGTTAATGTTTTTTCACGAACAAATAATAAATATTGACTATGAACAAAAAATCCAGAAAAATGTATTTTCAACTGGCCCTGCTACTATAACGAATAAATCATAATATTCTCTAACAATGAGCAAAACTGTTTAATACATCTATTACTTTATAAATTTTATGTAATAAATTAAAACAATATTTCCTTTCATTTAAGTTTTTTAGCATTTTGTTAACTGAATTTGTTTTTTAAGTTAATACGTTTTTCTTAATTATGAAGTTTTGAAAATGAAAATGATTAATAATAGAGATAGAGTGGTGTGGTGAATTTTAGAAATATTCTTCATTTTTCGTGACACAGATTCCTTTCTTTACTGTAAATAAACTTAATTTTGCAAATATTGTATTTTTGAAGTGTGAAGAGAGTGAAAGTGGGCGAAATATTTTTACAAAATGCTGAAATACAAAAATCTAGAGAATATAATATAACAAAAATTTTCAACATTAGTAAACGCCAAAAAGACAAAATTAGCAAAAACCTCGAAATGTCAAATATCCCAAAAATGGCAAAAAATTATTTCGAAAATACCTAAAATGTTAAAAAATACAAAATATCATTAATGGCAAAAACGTCATAACCTAAAATTCCAAAAAGTCAAAACTCATATACTTAATTTATAGTATGGCTAGCCGTTACCCGCGGTTTCACTCGCTTACGGAATGTACAATTCTGTGCAAAAAGAAATAAGTTATGAAGCATATGGGCTATCCTAAATATCAATTTAAGCTAACTTTTGTGAACCACCCAACAAAACAATATCATTCTTTAAACACCTAACTATACCTTTACGCCACCCTATATTTGAGCTATGCAACTTCTTATGGTCTACGCTACATAACAATTATTTCTGAAAATTTTTGAGCCCCCTTGTAAAGTATAATTTCTCTTCATCCTGTATTTCAACCACCCTTTATATGCAACTTTTTCTAACATAATGTTAAATTCACTGCGTAACTATAAATTTTTCTTCGCCCCATATTTTAGGTATTCCACATAGTATGATGCAACTATTCATGGTCTGCACTATATAACAAAATTTTTTAAACATTTTTACATCCACGCTGTAAAACTATTCCATTCCGCCCCCGATTTCAATTACCTTGTATATACAACCAGCCAATATAACATTTTTTGTACCACTTTGTATAACTATAAATCCACCAATCCCCACAATATTTCTCCTAAATTGCAACTGCTTATTGGCCTATATCCCAATGTTATTCAACGGGCTTGTACAATTATAACTCTACCACCCTTTATCCTTAGAACTCTACTTCACCCTATACAACTATCCTGTATATGAAGCAGCTTATAGATCATAACATTTCTTTGTAATATTTTTTGAACCGACCTGTATACCTAAGTGTAATTGTACTCCGCCACATATTTCAACCATCATATATACATAAGCAACTACTTGTGGATATTAAACATTTTTTTAAGCACCCTATAAACTATAATTCGACTCCATCTTAAATTTCAACAACACTTTATAAACAACTGCTTCTAACATTTTTTCAACCCGTTTCATAACTATAATAACTTGACAAAATTCAAATATCCTAACTACTTACATAACACATTTTTCTAAGATTTTTATAAATGTAATTCTTTCTACCCTTATGACAAACCACATTTTATATGCAACTATTTATGAGCCAAAGAATATACCATTTTGTTATCCACCCCGTATAAATATTTTTTTTCCGTCCTTTTTTCAATTACCTTCTATGTGCAACTATTTATGGCCCACCCAGTTCAACTCTTTTGAACCACCCCGTATAATTAATTCCACTCCCCACATTGTATATATTCAGCTGCTAAAGAACCACTTGAATAACTTTTTTTAAAGAATTTTTAAACCCATGTAATTCTATACCGCTATATGTTTCACGTATCCTATATACGGAACACCCTGTAAAATTACGCTAGGTATATCGGTTGATTTTTTTTAAATCGAAACAGGTTATTTTGAATAAAAGCTAGCTAATGCAAGTATCTATCTAATATTTGGTACGTGCGATGGAACTACTACTATATTATGTGTTAGTTTTTTCGCTATATCTACTGTTTCTGTTAATGTAGGGAGATAAAATGTATACCAGATTTTAAGTCAAACTATAGGCTTTGCAACAAAAAAAGATTTAACAAAATCAGTTCCGTAGTTCTTACGTGATGTCCGAACAAACAAACAAACCTACAATTTTATAGTATAGAAGTATATGTCAAAACTGCCTAAATTGACCATTATTTCAATAGTCAGTCAAATTCAGATGTCAAAATATCTTATTCTGCAAAAAATACAGTATTTGATGGTGCACGATTTTAAACTGATTTGACAGAAAAATCTGAAAAGTGTAGGAAATCTTCAAGATGAAAAATGTGTGAGAAATGCTCAAACTATCAAAAATCTCCAAATTAAAAGGATATTAAAAATGACAAAATATCAAAAATGTCAAAAACGTAGAAAACTGTCAAAAATAATTGAAAATCAAATATCAAAAATATGTATATCTTTAAAATCTAATTTATTAACAACCAGATTGTGTTATACATTATACATATACTATAGATAGATTACATAATGCAATTCTTAGCTAATATGAGGAAAAGAGGAAACATTACATAAAATTTGGAACTGGACCGAACAATATTTTCCAGTCCCCCTAGGAGGGTAAAAGGGAAATCGTTGTCTATGAAAGCGAACTCAAAAAAAAGGTCTTTTTTAAAAACGCTTTGCTCGTATCTTGCATGTGTCCCTTACATACGTTAATTACAAAAATATTAACATACTGATATCTTTTTAGTATCAAATATGGATCTCTCAGCACAAAACTGTTTAATATTATTTTTTCTAACACATGGTGATTCCAACTCCATTCTTTATACCAAAGACAGTACAATCCAAATTAATACAATTTTGCAGTATGTCAGTAGTAATAAACATTTGGCTGGCAAACCCAAAATTTTTATATTCCAGGTAAGTTTTCTTTTTCAATATATATTTAATAAACCTCAATGACAGAAATGTTACAGGCATGCAAAGGCGCAAATTATTCAAAAACGGGAACCGAAATAAATACAGAGAGCTTATCTCCACTTGTTCCCAGTGAAATGCTTTTTGGTCATACAAAAATAGGACAAGATATGTTAATCGTTCATTCTAGCTTGGAAGGTTTGTTTTTAAATAAATATTATTGCGGATAGCGTATACTTAAGTTTAAGAAATGCAGGGTGTTAACAATTAACAACAATTATTAAAAAAATAATTAAATCTAAATACTTTAAGATAAACCTGATTTATTTACGACTAGGGTGTTGAAAAAAGGTACATTATTTGTTTACAACTGAAACTGGGTGTGCCTACAATAAAATGTTACAATTATTTGATTTGTAACTGTTTATACAAATAGGTTTAATATGAATGTTAAATTGCACCTTTTTACTACGATTTGAATTATTTTGTTAATAATTTAATATTTATTTTATATTCCAAATTAAGTTGGACTTTCTATTGCTGTAACATAAACTGTTCATAATTAAAAAAATATTTTTACTTTTTAGTTCAGTTTACTATTAAAGAATGTTTTTTAGTTTTTTATACTATAATTTATTTTATCCTGATGATCCTATTCAGGATACTATAACAAAGTTATGTAGTAATTGAGGTGTCATCGACCCTTCACGCGTGTGCAAAATTTCAAGTTAATTAGACTTCTTTAAATTGATGAAAAAAAGTTGAAAGTTTCCGTTACATACAGGTCCAACATATATACAGTTAACCCAATAAAAACGTGGTAAAAATAGCAACTTCTCTAATGTTTATTTCTTTGCTCGAATTATGGTTACGAATCATTATTTTTAACTGACTTCCAAAAAAGAGATGGTTCTCAATATGTCGGTATCTTTATCATACTACATTGTATTAAAGAATATTGCAGAAAGGTACCATATACTTTCTTTTTTTTGTATAACGTGAGATTTGCGGTTTTCCAGAAAATCAGAAAAACAGTTAAGGGACTACATTTCAATGAATCTTCACTGTTTTCTCTAAAACGGCTGAGTCAATTTGAATCAAGGCCGTAGCCAGAAAATTTTTTGGGGTGGTCTGTATAATATTTTCTGGGGGGGGGGAGGGGTTGGATAATTTTTTTGATTGGTGGTGGACTGATTGGTACTGCAAAATCTGTATTTGTATTCATATATATCCAGGATATATGAAAATTTATAAATATAAAATTTATTCTCATGAAAAAGATGATTATTTGGTTAAAATTGAATCTTGAAACCCAATATTCCAAAATTTGGAAATGGAAATTTGTACCCCCCAGACCCCCCCGCTGGGTACGGTTTTGATTTGAATATTGTAAATTGTTTTCTACAAAAATATATTCCAGCTTGCTTCCGTACATTTTTCTATAACGGTAAACAAACCGTTTCTTTGAAAATTGGAAAAATATCTGTAAAAAACGGCAAACAGCAAATTTTCATAATAAAATTGTAGCTTAAATGTCAAGATCTACCATATAGCTCATTTACGGAGACACAGATCTTTTGGTGATGAAATTCATAGTAGAACAAAACCAACATCAATGTGCTCTAATGATAAAGCATAACTAATTGACATAAAATTCAACATTTTTATCGATGCGTTTTTGTTTTATAATGTTAGGAGAATTCATTCGACAGCTGGTGCAATCGGCCATCAACCAATTCGTATAAGGGACAGTATTCCGATTCTTCTGGGAATCCGAAATGTTTTGTCTCTCAATTCCCCTATCCATATGACGACTTTACAAAAACCGTCAATTAGACAACCAAAATATACATACGCCAATGTGACGGTCAAAATATACATATGTAATGCTAAACAACGGCCGGCACTGCTGCCAGACTTCTTTACCAATGACAATGAATCATTTAAACCATTTTAGTATGTTAGGTACATTGTATATACATATATAGCCAAAATATGTAAGGCATATTTTTTAAATATTACAACAGGTTTGCAGTTATTAGTTTATAATATTTAAAAATCCTAATTATTAACTTGTGTCCGATAGTTCACATCTCCTAATCTGAGAAGTGTGTTAAATCTAATTGGTGATTATTAGACAATTTTAAATTCACAATGAAATAAAGATATATACGATCTCTTTAAAATATTAATATCATAAAAAATCACAATTCTGGTCGTTTTTGATGTTTTTATGTTCTTTCGCCAGAGACGGAGTGGGATAAATTTTATAACACTGCCCTCCCTCGATCTAAATGGACCACCTTCAACTTAGCCCTGGGGTTTCGACGGATACGGTAGACGACGTCAGTAAGCTTTCTGCAATCCACGCAAAATCGGGTGGTTCCACCTTTTTTTTTAACTATGGGCTTATGGATGGCTCAATAACTCCATTTTGCAACATGGACTTGATGTTTTCCTCGACTGCCTGTTGTTGGGTTGAGCCTTTCCGGTATCTATTCGGTGCTGGATGATGCTGGTGCGACCGGTGGTTCCATCTTGGTAGTTAAAAATTTGCCAGTGATTTGCAATAAATTGCTTGACTTCCTGCTGTTCCTCTGGTGTAATGTGTTCCAAAAGGTCAGCAAACTGTTGTAGAAACTCTTTACTGGGCCCTGTCTCCTTCCCCGATGTCTGGTACTCTTCTTCGCAATTGATGATGGTCTCTACGGGCTCGAAACAAGCTATTTCTTGACCATTGGCAATTCTGATGTCGTTGTTGGACAAATTAAGGACTCTAATTAGTATTTCTCGTCCGATTGTAACTATAGTCCGTCCAACTAAGTAGTCATGAGCTGAATGTACGGGCTCCACCATTCCAACGCAAATCCCAGGATTGCTTTCTAGCTGCCCATGAATAATCTGTTCCGTTCGACCGGGAATTCTGGCTGAGGATTTTGCTACAATTTTTATGGAGGCGTTTGAACTGTTGACGTGCCGTGTCAATACAAATTTCTTGTTTAGGAACCGAAGAACATCATATTCCGGGTCGAACATAAATCCATGCTGGCTGATTAGGTCCATACCCAGTATGAAATCGTCCTCAATATTCGCTACCGGGACCCTATTCCGGATTATGTAGTCCCCTATCTGTAGCACGACATATGTCTCACCCTGTATTGACATGGGCTCGCCGGTGACTGTTCTGAGCTGAATGTTATTATTAACTGACCGGATTTCTGATAACCTCAAAACCCTGGAGTTGGTAATGGACACAGCGGCGCCGGTGTCGATGGAGATGGTAATTGCTCGGCCATTGATGGTGCCCCGGATGACTAGGCTGCTGCTATCTCGGCCAAATCCCCGGATGGATACTGTCCTGGGGACTGGTGGAGGGTTAGTCAGCATTCGCCCCCTTATGCTGACTGATTGGAGTTTCCCTGGTCGGTGTGGTTGTTGTGTTTGCCACTTCTGGTGATCGTTCCGGTAGCCAAACTCTGCAGTCACGTTGGAAGTGTCCTGTCCGTCCAAGTAAAGCTTCATTACTTTTCCTGACGCCACTTAATCTTAGATTTCTTTGTACTGCCACATCTCTGATACCGTTTATGAAACTCTGTGTGGCCAATTGATCTTTAGTTTTCTCTGGCAGGTCTGGGTAAGACAAGTGCACTAATCGTCTAACCTCTGCTTCGAATTCTTGATGGCTCTCTCCGGATTTTTGCGTTTTTCCACTTAGTTGCACCTGGTATACTTTGCTCAAGGACTGATTGTTGTATCTTTTGTCCAGGATAGCGATGATCTTGTCAAAATTGCCTTTGTTCATCAACTGGAATGCTTTGGAGGTATTCTAAGTCCGGACCTCTTAAGGAAATTACAAGATACGTAGTTTTTTCTTGGTTATCCCATCCATTAGCTATAGCCACGGCTTCAAATTGCCCTTTATACATGGGCCAAGATGAGCTGCCATCAAATGTGGGTGGTTTGCTAACGGAACCTTTGGTACTCATGGCGTTCTGGTATTTTTCTCGTTGTAAGTCCTGTTGCATTTTTTCAATTTCTGTTTCTACCTTGTCTTGGATGGCACTGATTTCATCTTGTACTTCACTTTGTACTGTTTCTTTAATGGAACTGATTTGGTCTTGAACTGTGTTTTGAATTGAACTGATTTCAAATTTTAGTTGGCTTTGGATGGAGTCGAGGTCTTCTACATTGGTTTCAAGAGTATCTGCGGTATTTTTTATGGTCTTAATGTCATCATTATCTCTTTTATGTCTGACTCAACTATTTGCCTTCTTTCGTTAACTGTTTCATTAACTTGTGCTACTATTTGCATTAATTGTTTAAATTACTGTTGCCTTTTTTCTTCCGTTTGGCCTTGTTTTGCTTCAAATATTTTAAAATCATTTTGTCGTTTTAATTCAATTTGATCTTGTTTTTGTTCAGATATTTTAATATCATTTTGTCGTTTTTCTTCTAGTATTTTAAATTCATTTTATCTTTTTAATTTTATTTGTTGTTTTTCATGTTGCTGTTGTTTCTCTTTTTTGTCACGTTTTTCCAGGATCTGAGTTATTTTTTCATCTAGTCCATCCGTAACCTGTTTGAATATTTTTTTGGTAGTCTCGTCCATTTTTTCTGTTTCCATACTTCGGGTTTCCATACATCAAATTGCGATTTTAACTTCACTTAATCCTGCACTTCGACACCAAATTGTTATAAATTTCGTGGGTTCAAATTAATTAAAGTTAAAAAAAAATATACACTGCACTTTCTAGAAAGTTTATTCACACGTAAACATCAAATATTCTCAACAGCTGGTTCTAAGACAAAAACATCGAGAGAATAACAATCAGATAAGCTCTACTAACTAACTACTGAAATTAATATCGCTTTACATACCGTACGCCGAACTTTTTGGTCGTTCTACCGTTGTTCACCCAGCGTCCACATTGATAGTTCTTGCTCATTTTGAAGACTCTAGAAATTGATGTTTTTATGTTCTTTCGCCAGAGACGGGGTGGGATAAATTTTATAATACAAATAAAATATATTTGTATTTTTATTATGATTCCTTTCATTTGATACATTACATTACGGACGCACTTAAAAAAATATTTTCCATTAAGTTTATAAATTACTTTACAATTTCTGTTATATTTTTTTTAATGGGCCGAATTTTTTATATTTTTTATAACGTTTATTAAAAATTATTTAAAAATATAAAAAATATACATGTATTCCTCATTCTTTCACTTGATATATATATTATATGATGCGTTTGAAAAAAAATCATTTAAATCTGTAATTTGGCCCCAATATTAATATTGGGGTTTCCTACTTATTTTTCATATAAGGTTCTGGTATGGTCCTATACCCCTAATTATTTTTAAACTTTTAGTTGTGGTTTCCGAAATAAAGGGGGGAAAAGGATGTTTTTTATATTTTTGTTAATATCTTTTAAACAATTGATTTTAAAAATATGGAAGAAATATATTTGTATTCTTCATAATAAGCCCTTTCATTCCATATATTACATGATGCGTTTTAAAATAGTTAAATTTTTTATATTTCGTTTAATTCTATAACTTTCCCTCCACAATTAATATTAGCGGTTTCTCCTTATTTTTCCTGTACAGTTTACGTGAGGTCATGTACGCCAAAATTTTAGGTCTGATAGTTTCGGTTAAATTAAAAAAAATATTTTAAAAATATGAAAAAAAAAATTGTATACCTCATTAAGAGCCGTTCGATTTGATATAATACATGATGGGACAGAATCAATTTTAGTTTTATATTTTCCATTTAATTATGTAATTTGCCCCCCAAAATTAATATTACGACTTTCTTATTTTTCCTGTAAAGTTCCGGTAAAGTACCTGTAATTTAAAGAATATACGTCTTATAGTAACGGAGATAATGGGGGAAAGAGAATATTTTTAGGTTTTTGTTAATATCTTTTAAATAATTTGTTTTAAAAATATGAAAAAATATATTTGTATTTGCCATACTGAGCCCTTTGATTTAATATATTACATGATGCGTTAGATACAATTTTAATTGTATATTTTCCGTATAATTCTGGAATTCACCTCCCAAAACTAATATTAAGGGTTTCTCCTTATATTTCCTGTAAAATTGAAGTAAGGCTATATCTCTACTTTCTTCAAACCTTTGCAGCTTATGGTTTCAGAGATAAGGGGGAAATGGGTAATTTTTTAAATTTTTTTAATATATTTTAAATAATTTATTAAAAAATATGAAAAAAATATATTTGTATTCGTCATAATGAGCTCTTTGGTTTGATATATTACATGATGCGTTAGAAGCAGTTTTAATTTTATATTTTCCTTTTAATCCTGTAATTTGCCCCCCAAAACCAATATTAAAATTTTACGTCCTATAGTTTCGGAGATAAAGGAGGAAATGTATAAATGTTTGTATATTGTTGATAATATCTTCCACACTAATTATTTTAAAAATTTGAAAAAAAAATATTTGTGTTCCCAAGAATAAGCCCTTTTATTTGATTTTTCATTCATTTTCACCAAAATTAAAGTTTTTCTCGTTATTTTTCTCTTAAACTTTAGGCAATGTTATATATTTCCTATTTCTTTCATAATTTTTGGCTTAATAGTTTCGAAGATAAGGGGGGGAAATGTCGATTTTTTTAAATTTTCCACCCAGAAGTACCCCTAAAATCAAAATTTCTTCGTTTATGTCATGAACTTATGATCAGGTCTCCAAATTACTCAATGTTACCAAACTTCAACCTTTTCCGTAGAGTAGTTTCGAAGAAAATTGCTGTGATGTGTAGGAGGAAGAAATTAGGAGTGATATTATAGGGGTATCCATATTTTTTATATACGGAACCCTAAAAATATTAAAATTGTCAAATATGAATAAAAAACTCATAAACTAAGAATATAAAAAATAATCACAAATACGTAACAACTTTAATATTTTATTAGTACAGAATATTTTGCATTCATTCGAATTTCACAAAATCATTGTTGTACAAATTTTCATCAATTTGCTGGGTTGAAGAATCGCAGGAACTTGACTGGTTTATATTTTCTATATGTACTGAACACAAAGATTTATTACAAAACCAACGAGGGCTTTTCTTTACGGAAGAGGAGGAGCACACAGCATACTAAAAAAATGGAAGACAAAGTAACGGCACGAACTTTTTGTGTTTTCTTATAATGTAAGATGGTGGCAATAAACATAAGCTATTCAAATTTTTTATGACAACTGAATTTTATTTTATTTTATGGAATCATGAATTTTCATGAAATAATGAAATACATTCTTTTCGAGGTTTTACAATCCATTTACAGCAGGACAAATATTCAAATCAGTTGCTCTTCCCTCAACTGATTGAAATCTCGAATAATTTTCTTTGCGTTCGAACTATTTCTCTATTTCCCTGATTGGAAGTCTTTCGAAAATGCCCTGTTTGATTTTACCATCACTTATTCTAGAAAATTTTTATATACGAAATACATTTATTTCCATTGCGATCGCCTTACAGCTGTTCATAAGGATCTACTTAATATGTATTATAACCTAGCTGCATTTGAAGTATTAGAGCAATAACTTCTAATTACCCCCAGATTTACAAATAACATCTATTGTATTGTATTTTTGCAGGTACTTATTTCATTATGTCATTGGTTCCTTTCATATCAGTACAGTATCCTACAGGGACAGGAATACGTCAGTAGAACTGCTTTTATATTCAATTTGGAGAAGGCGATAAATGAATGCCACTGAGGGGATCGAATTCTGTTTCCAAAAAGTCTATAACAGAATTTGTACTCCAAATCTCCATCTTTAACATGAATTGTTAATCACGATTTCGAAATAGGCACATTCTAGTTTTATGATTAATCCAGTTCTATGCTTTCAAACGCGATCTTAACAATTCTGCTTGTTCATTGACAAACTGAAATCACAAACCAGATCATTTAGGTCTTCTGAGTTAACAAATATGGCTTAACTTCTTTAAAATCAGAAACATTATTAAGAAGCTTGAAAATGTTGATTGTGGACAATCAATCTCAAATCATGCAGATTGGACTAGAATAGGTTAATTGTCATTAGGGTATTGAACACATGTACCACAATAGATATGTAGCACGCAAGCTTTGCCTTAATGAGAAACCCAAAAACCAAAGTATTTTATAGAAAAAATATGAACGTAGACAGTTTTTGGTATTATCATATCACAAAAAAAACTGAAGGTAATAAAAACAAACTAAATATATTTTAGTAATGAGGGTAGGTGTCAAAACACGGTTACCTCCCAGAGTTCGTGTGGCGAGACTATTGTTTATCACTGTTATTTTTATTAATTTAGTATTAAAAAAAAACAGACTTTCAGAAATTCGTATCTAATAAAATGCCAAAAGGAGGAACCAAAAACTTCAAAAAGGTAGCGGTAATATTTATAAGACAAAACAAATCAGTTTTGATGTGAGACTATTAAATAAAATATCACTGTAGTTAATCAACTGTTTTTTATAGTATGCAACTTCATCTTTTTAAATAATGTTAAACAAAGACACATGGTTTAATAAGTCTAACATTGGAATAACTCAAAACTATTCGCTACTTGTTTCTACAAACAATTTGTTTCACAAAAAAAAAATTAATTTCCATTAAGAATGAGAATATTCAAATATTAATGACATCCAACCTATAATTTGTTTCAGTTGAGCTTTCTCAAATATTATTTTTGATATTGTGAAATGAAAAATTTTTCTAAAATGTGTATTGAAACTTTCAATTTAAATTGTCAAGACCAGGGAATATCTTAAAATAACATTGAAAATGAAAATTTTACAGGAGCAAACTAACTGCATATTTCTAGTAGAATCTATACTTCTAGAATTATTAATTACACATAAAAATATTATTTAAGTTTCACGGTTAAAGATGTTTTAAATATTTTACACCATATCCATGATACATGTTATAAGACGCAAGATAGCCATAATATTATTGATTTCAGTGATCAACATTCTGTACTTCCCCGAAAAGCTTTCAGAATATTTTAAAATTATTCACATTTTATAAATGTAACTAACAATGTGTAAAATAAATTTAATAAATAGTTACATATTCACGCGGGAAAATTTAATTTCACTGCCTTATAATAGGTTAAAAACTATTAACAACACAGCACACATCACATATTTAAATGAAATGTCGGTTCCTTATTTATTTCTTCAAAAGTACACAGTTGTCAAACCACGGCCGTCAAAAAAGCGATTAACTGAAATGAGTAAAAATATTTATACGATTAGAGAATATACGTTATGAATAGCGACATCTATTTTGAAGCAAGTGCGGTGAACTAAAATTATACGAATTGTATAAAATAAATATTTCCGGCCACTGTATGACGACCAACAAAATTTTTGGTACAGGTTTCTGTGATCCTAGAAACTTAAAATACACTGAAAACTATACGACGGCCATATTCATATTCGGATAGCCGTCGGAACGAATGCAAATTGCAAATGTATGGTCGTCTAAATGATAGACGGATATATATATATATATATATATATATATATATATATATATATATATATATGTTTTTAAGTTTTCGCGGGCACTAAATGTTTTAGGTGGTTTCCGGGAATTCATCCGCGTAGTTGATAACTGATCCTTGCCGGGAACGATGGTAATATGACGACGTTTCAGCAGAGTTACATCTGCCCTCTTCAGGTCGGTTCGCATAATTCTCGTAGCCTTCTGCTTTCGCTTCTAGTTACTCTAGTATTCGAGTATATGTGTCTGCTTAAAATTAAAATATACGTTAAGATTATTTATTATAAGGATATAGTTACACAGGTACCACCCCTTAGCAATTTTTCGAATGGACTCGTCAGAAAAATTGTAGGCAATGGCTAAATATTTTCAGTACTTTTATTTATTTATACTTTAAATTTAAAAAAAGTGAGATGAGAGGTCTCGAGATCAACTGTTATACTTTTCACCAGTGGTTTATTCATAATGATAGGGTCATCTTTTCAAAAAATATGTCTCTCGTAGGATTGACTGAAATTTTGCAAAAACTACCGGGGCAACAGTATTTATCTTTAGAACATGAATTGTGTATGAGAAGATCTATCACTTCGATTAATAAGAATGTTTTAGCTATAAAATAAAAAATATATAAGCGATTATTAGTTTTTTTGGAATTTCGGGTAAAGATTCCATTATCTAAAAAACCAATTAATGAAATTGAGCGTATAGTTGCTCATTTTGTAGGTTTCTAATTTCTCTTCAACATTGCATAGTAGCAAACATGGTTTCATAGGTGGATTTTGTGTAAAAGGTAAAAATCTAAATTGTTACCAATTTTTCGCGGTTTATTTGTTATAAAACAAAAATGCATCGATAAAAAATATTGAATTTTATGTCAATAATCATGATTTATCATTAGAACAAGTTGATGTCGGTTTTGTTCTACTTTTGTCACGTATTTTTAAAAATGACCTGGGCTAATAAGAGTATATCGTACCTACAGGGTGTTCGTGACGGTTTTTTTTATTTTTTGAAGTCAGGGCGGTTGCAATAACCTGTGGAGTTGAATTATAGTTGTACTGGGTGGTTCAGAAAATGATAGACAAATAAGTTATATTGGGTGATCAATACATAGAAGCACATACAGGGTGGTTGCAAACTATAGTGAATTCGAGTTACTTTTATTTACTCGACAATTTTCTAGTTCGAGTTCTAGTTTTCTACTCACAGAAAAATATTACGGAACCACCTCAAAATCTTCCTTAATAGAATGCAATTTAAACTTTCGAAATCGGTAAAGGATTTTGATGAAATCGGCCAATATACCTAAAATCTAGCAGGTATATATTTAATAAAAAAATTCATCCCTTTACGGGTAGAATTAAGTTCTGAAATTTTAAATCTTACCAAACCCGATGTCCACTCTATTAAACAAAAAAATAATTATTCAAATCCGTTTATAACCAGAGAAGAAATCAGGCAATGTTCACAAAAAAATGTCAGGCCTACTTGTTAACCTCCTCCCCTTTTGGAAGTCGATTGTTTATTGAAAATTGTGTTCTGAAATTTTATGTGAAATGTATATACTGTAGAGGCATTTTTTACGGTATCCAGGGCGACAATAGTGTCAATTCATCCTTATTGATTTAGTTAATCAATTTTATGCATTTCACTGCTAGATCCAGTTTCTGAATATTAATTTCTGCCAAAATAAAGTTAATCACAAACTCTGTTTTTCAGATCACAAATCGTTTAGGAATACGGGATATGGTACTTGGTTCATACAAGAATTATGTAAAGTGTTTTCTGCTTACGGTAAAAGAGATGATATACTCGGTCTTTTAATGCGAGTTTCGAAAAATGTTGCTGGTAATTATTATCACAAAGAACATGGTGAATATCTAAAGCAAATGCCAGTATTCATTTCAACTCTGACCAAAAAATTTTATTTGAATCGTAATAAGGACAGAGATCTACTGTTAAGAATCGATGCAGAATTGGAAGAAATACATAAAGAAATAAAAGAAATTAAAGATGACATAAAGAAAATGTTACCTAAAGAAGAAAAGAAGAAATCATCATCCTGATTTAATTAGTTAGGAACTTACAGTTTTATTCCAATACAATTGCATTACTTTTTTGCTAGTTTGCAAGTTTTTTTATGCTTTTAGCTTTTAAGGTAAGTCTTTCGGTAATCTGTGTACATAGTTTTGATGTGGTTGCTTCTATATAACATAATAATTTCATTTTTTTATGTACAATATTTTTTTTTAAATTAGACTAGGACGGGGCCAGTGGTCTCATTTTCTATTGTAAGATTCATAATTTCTAACAAATATATGTTGCTTATAATTTGAGTACTTAATATAAATACCTTTTCCTTTTTGCTCCAATTCTTAGGGGATCGTTTACAAAATATGTTCGCATACAGGGGAGTGAGGGAGTCTTCAGTTAGTGTTGAGACAAAGGGGGATGGGGCCGATGGGGGTCTAAGGAAATGTGACGTTCGCAATGCATCAAACATTTCTACTTTATTTTTTCTCTCTACTGTTATTAGTTAATTTTTCTGTTACGATAGAAAGCCACACGTTTATTTGTTGTAAATATATTAAAATTTGTACGTATATATTTTAGTCACAATACCTTATTCCTTTGTATATTTACTTATGTTTACGCTAGGGGCAGTCAGCGCTAGTGCCCAGGGCGGCAAATTTTCTAGGGCCGCAAAATTTGGAAAGTAAAAAAAATCAATCTTATCAAGATTAGTTAATCCTTTCAATTAATCATTTTTTATGTATTTGATAATTCAAGAAATTCAATTAGTGCGTTATTTGTAAATTATAATTTTGGTATTTCAAGTAAAAGTTAATTATCACAGTGATTTGATGATTTTTTTATTTTCTGGCATTAGAGAAATTAAATTAGTAGTTTTTCGAAATCAATGTAATACAATTAGGACTTAGTGTAAAATTTATAATTATTAGAAAAAAAAAACAAATATTTTTTTATGTTTTAAAAAAATATAATATATAATAAATTTTCTCCAATAAATTAGTTATTTTAATTAAATATAAATTATAAGAATAAAATTTTAGTATTGGGGCGGCATCTTTTCCGGTGTCCAGAGGCGGCATTAAGATAAATCCGCCCCAGGTACTACTACAATTTTATCGTACAAAACCACATATTTTAACGGTTCTACTATATTCAATTTTATATATTTATTTCATTCGTGTCTTGGTAGTCAACAAATACAGACTCTTTACAGTTCTTAATTTTATGCTCATTATTACGTATATCACTCAGTCTATATTAGCATGTCTTAGATTAAACAGTTACGATTTTCGAGAAAAAAAAACGGCATCTGTGGGAAGTACCAATTTATTTAACAGTTAACTAAAATGTTATTCAGAAAAAAGGAATTAAAAAATTTATAGTCAAAACGGAAAAAAATGTTAAGGTGGTTCCTCCTTGAGGTCGAGAGCTACTATGAATATTGGGGGATTAAAGCAGAATGGATAAATCAAGAGGAAGTTAATCTACTGTCGAAAACAAAGAAGATAGTACAAGATCGTTCGGGTCGCAGAAAGTGTGACGCAGCCTGACACAAAGGGGAAGGGATGGGGCCGAAAAGGCAAAATTTAGTGTGACGTATTTAAGAATGGCCCACAGGTAAAAACTTTCAGGATTGAGATAAATGTCAATGATCTTAAACAAGAGTAGTGTAATGAGTATTTAATGCAAAATTGAACCTTAAGTACTGAACTGAACCGCAGAATGTTTGATTACTCTGTGACTGAACTATATATAAAATTATACTTTTATTATAATCTTTCTTTAGTTATTAAATAACAAACAATCAATTGAAGTAGCTAACTGTTGTTATATGTCCTGCAACAAACTACCATGAGGTTCATACTCAATATCCTGAAAAAGTCTGGATGGTTCTTTTGGTGATCACATAATTAAATTATTTTTAACCAAAAAATATAGGTACGTACCTAGACATGTTGCACAGTGCTGCACCCCGCGTTGATAATAATTATGGAAAACGACCAACGTTACCTTGGAGAACTCCAGCAAGATACCCACTGATGCAGTTTTTCCATAATATCAATCTCAATCAGATTTTAAAAAGCTCTATTTATTTGAGATGTAGCCAAAAAAAGACGAAATTATTATCAAAGTTAGTGGACTAAGTTAGAACAATGTAGTATTTGTAATACTTGAATGAATTTTACTATAAAATAGGGTTGCCAACTCCAAATTAAAAAAAAAAATAGGATTTGATGTTGGAAAAAACAGGACAATTCAGTTTAAAAACAGGACGCAATAGAGTTGCAATAGTCGCATTAATGTGTAGTGAAAATAGGTTAAATGAATTTCCATTAATAATAACAATCATATTTTTTAGAGTTCTGTATATACAATATACGGATACCCTTATGATATCACTCCAGATTTCTACCTCTTTCACATCACAGCAATTTTCTCCTAACCTACTGGACGGATAAGGTTGAAATTTAGTATCAGTGTATAGTTTGGTGACCCAATCAGGAGTCCATATGGTAAATGAAGAAATTCTGATTTTAGGGGTACTTCTGGAGGGAAAAACTAAAAAAATCGACCGTCTTCCCCTTATCTCCGAATCTAAAAGAAGTACAATTTTGAAAAAAAATTAGAAATATAGAGAAAATTACAGAATTAAATGGAAAATATAAAATTAAAATTGTTTCTAGCACATCATGTAATACATCAAATTAAAGGGCGAAAACAAATATATTTTTTTCATATTTTTAAAATAAATTATTTTAAAGATAATAACAAATATATATATTTTTTTCCTATACCCCGTACCGTATCTCCGTGAAATTTTGAAAAAAAATTGGAAATACAGCACCTCATCTGAATTTTACCAGAAAAATAACGAGAAACCTCTAATAATAATTTTGTGGGGCAAATTACAAAATTAAATGAAAAATATAAAATTAAGATTGTTTCTAATGCATCACGAATATATCAAATGAAAGGGCATACAAATACAAGCATATTTTTTTTCATATTTTTTAAATAAATTATTTAAAAGTTATTAACAAAAATATAAAAAAAATACCCATCTCCCCTTTATCTCCGAAAATATAAGACAGGACTTCACCTAAACTTTACGGGAAAATAAGGAAAAACCCCTAATATTAATTTTAGGGGGCAAATTAAAACATTAAATGGAAAAGATAAAATTAAAATTATTTCTAACGCATCGTGTAATATATCAAATCAAAGGTCTCATTATGACGAATACAAATATATTTTATTCATATTTTTAAGATGATTGTATTAAAATATATTAACAAAAATATAAAAAAAATACTCATTCCCCCTTTTACTCCCCAAACTATAAGACCTATAATTTTTTGTTTACAGGAAAAATACGAAGAAATCCCTAATATTAATTTTGGGGGAAAATTATAGAATAAAACGCAAAATAAAAAAATAAGGCATCATGCAAAACATCAAATGAAAGGGCTCATTATGAGGAATACAAATATATATTTTTCATTTTCAAAATTAATTATTTACAAGATATTAATAAAAATATATAAAAAATTGTTATTTCCCTTTTTATTTCCGAAACCATACTACCTAAAATTTTGAAAATAATTAGAGGTACTGGGGCACACTTGCAATTTATAAGAAAAATTAGTAGAAAACCCTCATATTAACATTGGGAACAAATTATAGAGTTAAATGGAAAATACAAATTAAATATTCAAACGCATTACGTAATATATCAAATTACACATATATCATATGTTTAAAAGATGTTAACAAAAATATTAAACATCGACTTAATTTCCACTTTAGAAACTACACTATCTAATATATTTTATTTGTATTTTTAAATAATTTGTCTATAAGATTTAATAATCTATTATTTAAAACTTGACCTATTTTTCCCTTTATCTTCCAATCTATAGATCTTAAAATTCAGACAGTACGTTATAAATGGCTTCCCTGAAAGTTTATTAGTAAAATAAAATTCTAATGTTAATTTTGGGGGCCAAATTAGAAAATTAAATACATATTTTTATAAAAATCAAGCGAATGATGCAGCAGACAAAATAAAAAGTCAATATGTGGAAAATAAAAGTCTATATTTTTTATAAATTTAAAAAGATATAAGGGGAAATATTGACCAAATTATTTAATAATGGTATTTGAATAGATTAACTTTATTAAGAGTTGAAAACGAGTTATTAAAATATAAAACAAACACTTTAGCTTGTTACAAATTGTTAAACATATGTTAGTTATAGTATCTATACTGTATCTATATAGGTATAAACACTATGATACAAACGATCAATAATACGTTTAAATACTTAGGTATTTCTCCTTTAAAATAAATACTTTACGTTCATGTAGCCTGTTCACTTACCAACAAATTATAACTAAATAGTAAGTTGACTGAATAGCTCTGTATGTCTAATCTAATGCAAGCAAGGGAAAGCACTGCGCGACAATAGTAGAGAGAATATCACCCAGTGGCCTTTGTTTCAAAACAGCACTGAACGGCGCTACATCGCGAACAATCGCTAGCTGTGAGGTAGCCTGTAACTTAAAGGTACAATTTGAGATAACTGACCGACAATGTCGCTTGTTGCTTTACCTATTTGAGGAACATGACAAACGTCAGTATGGTGCTGTGACTCGAGAAAAATAAATGTATGCCAATTTATGAACTCAAAAATGACGTCTAATATTGAAATATTTTTTGAAGAATTAATTGTGAAACAAATGCATTGTACCAGATGATGCAGAAGATTTTTATTCTCTGTGTATTAGTAACCACTTACCATTTACGCTTACGTTTTTATATGATGATCTGTATCTTCGATTAAATTATTCAGAAAATTGCCATTTTCACAAGAAAATTGTGAATTCGTCATTTTTTAAGCTCAGAACCAGTGGTGACACGAGACACTACTGCTTCGAAAGCAGTTGCCTGAAAGCTGTCTCTGTCACCCGTCGCGGTCGCGTGTCTTTGCCACCCGTCGCGGGCGCGTGTCCCTGTCTCGCGCTTCAAATCTTATTCATATAATTTCATAGAAAGCAGTAGTGAGCTTAAAAATGACGGATTTAGTTTTTTCTTCTGAAGAATAACGATGTTCTGATTAGTGTAATCGCAGAAATAGATCAACATACTGTATCATATACAGACGTAGGCATAAATGATCAGGTACAAATAGATTTGTTTCACAACTACTTCTTCAATAAATATTTGGACTTTCTTTGACGTTTTTTTGAGTTCACAAACTGGTATACAGGACTTTTTCTCGGGACATAACAGCCTACCGACTGGAAGTCGCTGAGGTTTACTGTGTTCCCCAAATAGGTAAAACGAGAAGCGACATTGTCGTCGTGTTCTGCCGCCTGTCTCTTCTAGCTGTCGCTAGTCTCGGTCGCGTAGCTCAAATTGTACCTTAAGAATGATCATTTCAGGGCGCTATAAAAATATAGGACACTGCTATCTAGGATACTACAAAAACAGAGCATTCCTGGGAGAAAAGGACGGTTGGCAAATATACTATAAAATAATGGAATTTTTAAATATGGATCAAAATAATATTGCTTTTGTAATACGCCAGTCAATAGAGATTTTTAAATAATAATTTATGTCATAAATGACATAATTTTAACAGCAAACTCATTGAAGTAAATTAATTTAGCCTTAAAAACCTTAGAGAATATGGGGTATTTTTTTGCTTATAGTGTAAAAATGAATGATCCGTTCATAATACTGTCAATAGAAAAAATGTAGAGAATCAGAAAATGTTCAAAATGAGTGTTATACATTTTGATGGTAGCATTTTTCATAAAGGAAAGCTGGAAAAACCGATATAAAGTGAGTGATTTTAAAAAGTCATTACTTGGTTGTTATAACAGCTGGAACATTAATCTGCCGAATTGCAATTTAAATAATTTGTAGAAATATTTTACAGAACATATCGTATTAACTACGAAAGTGTGATAGCGATATGCAAAATAACTTTTGACACCACATAAAATGTACTTAATATATTTTGGATTTTTGTTATATAGACGAAAAATATATTAAATATGCTTTTGAAAAACGACTTAAACGACGTATCCTTACTTCTCATCAGATGTCTTGACAGTGGCGGATCCAGTTAGTGGAAAAAAATTAATTAATATCAGTAAACTGTATTAAGATAACAATGAACTTAATAAACCAATGGAAAAATATAAATAAACTCCTGAGACAAAACGTCTAATAATGGAATTTACCATAATTTGCATCTCGTGTCCCCACACATCAAGAAAATTCCAGACAGCTATTGTCAGTGCACCGCTGGCTAGCTGTCCGATATTCGTACATTTAATGCATTATTTACTATTATTTTAAACCGATTTATCGGCATTATAATATCTTGAGTATATCCTAGTCGGATTACTCTCGTTAATAAGGTGGGATGTGCAAAATATCTCTCTAAATTGTTTAAATTCCAATTCTACATACTCGAAAGTATCCATCGTGAGCTCATATAAACTTAAAAATCATAAACTTTCGATTGAACTATGATTAATATTCCAGTATTAGTTACCAAAAAGTTATAAATTTTTGAAAACAAAATACACTTTTGACCAGTTTTTCTGAGTATACTCCGTAGAAAATGTTCCAATCAAGATGTATAAATGCTTGTTTAGAAGGATTTCTAATTCTCTACAACTTATTTCTCAACGGCATTATGATTCCGTCACTATTTTCATTATATAAGCAACATACAAAAGAGTTTGCTGTTAAAATTTTAGCAATAATGATCAATAAACTGTTACTGACGTGATGGTATAGGCGAATTGCTGTTGAATTTTATGTCCGAAAATGAATTCAATTTTGCTCTATAAACTGGTGTATAAAATCAATGTGATCATCAAAACGGTGTCCTCCAAGTTCTTCATTGTTTGGTCCAAACCTTAGCTCATAAATATTACATTCAAAAGTCCAAACATGTGGTAAGCACGTGGAGCAAATCCGACAAGGTGAATACCAAAGTGTGTGTCGAAAGCAGTTTTGTCAAGGAGTTTATTATTATAGGCATTTAAACAATTACAAAAATTGTATCTTCTGCGCTCACAAACAAATTTTATTGGTTTTAGAGAAGTGGTTTGCCGTAAAGGACGAATTATATTTTCGAAAATAGTCGCGGAATGTTTTTTTGTGAAAAAAATCGATTATAAATTCTTAATGCGAGTTTGCATTTTGTTTCGCTTCACCATAAACTAAGAACAAGTTGGTGTACCCTTGTGAAGGATAATTCACTATAATTTCAAAAGTATCCTTACTTACAAGTAATAATATCAAATTTATTTATTTGCCAATAGGTCAGAACTTGTCAGTCTTATTCCAAAACTTCTTTCTACTTCTTTCTTTCGTATACATACGTCAATTTTCAGCAATTAATGTGGATTTTAATTTTTCTTCGAAAACATAAAGCGACTTCCGTCCAAAATGGCGAGGCAGCCGCATATGTGTGTGTGTGGTACATTTAGGAAAATTAACCCTGATCATACATACCGTACCTTAGTTTTCCCTAGGACGCGTAAAAAATGATAAGATGCTCAGGAAGTGATTTATTTGTGTTAGTATAGTGAAAAGGCCGGAGGTCCAAGGCTGCCTTGCCCTGTAAGTGTAGATTTGTACATAATCCAAATTTGTGTAGTTACATTGTACTAAATAAATTTAGAAGAGAGCAAACGGTAACCAGAAGAAATTAATTTACCTATTGTCAATTAAAGGAGATACTAATCATGATAATTAAATATAGAAATTAGAACACTGGTCAATAAGATCGGAAGATCAAGACCACAATCAGCCTTGAAGGCTACAGCTCTGAAAGATTAACCCTGAAAGAAGAACAAAGCAGGATAAAATAGGAAAATAATTCAATATGTTGAATAGTTGTATTTAAAAACTAAGCATTTTAAAATAAATCTCCTGCCTAGCGGTGGTGCAGTTTTTTAAACGTTCTATATACTAATATTTCTTTATATAATTGCCTTTTTTTAATTTTCATTATCTTAATATTGCCACTGAGAACGGAGTCTGATTTAGACAACATTTTTTAAACCATTTCTATTTTTATAATATACTTGTTTATTCGATTTTTTTAACTAATACTAAAGACGTCTTTAGCCTCTGCAAAATATAGAACAGTCTAGATTAATATTTATTTTAAGACACTATAAAAGCGAAGGCCCTAACTTTTAAAATATTCTTTTTGTTTATACCGTTTACAACTGTTCATATGCCTTTATGAAGCTTTTATAAAGTTCTCTAGTTATCATGACTGACTTTTCTCTCTTAACTTCTATCTACAGCTATACAAAATATCTCACGCTTCTGAAAAGTCTGTTTTTTGACTGAGAAATTTACAAAAATTTTGGCTGAACCAGTAGACTTAACTTGGACCCAACTGATAATATTTTATAAAATTAATCTCAGTCTATGTTTCTGTACGGTGTGAAACAGGATGTACAGTTTAGCAGGAAGGCAGATGCGGTTTATTGTTTATCGTTAAATCAATTCTTATTAGTAGTGTGTTATATTTCTTCAAGTATGGGCAAATCTAGTACCTATGTAATTAATCAACGAAAAGACAGATCTTTTTATTTGTTTATTAGAACTCTACTACAATGTTTGGCTGTTTTACTTATTATTATTATTATTTTGTTATTGGTCAGGCACTTCCTGCGAAAGGATAGTGAAGTAAGTAAATATTATTATTTAATTAACACCATTAGCTATTAGTGAAGAGGGACTGTAAATTTGTTACCACTAACTGAATCTGCCATATTTTTTTATTTTATATAATTAATCAAGACAATTTATTTATTATATTCCCATTCACACAAAGGATAACAAAATTTGTTATTATTAATTAGGTTCTTGAGAAGTCACCTTTCTTCTTGAATAGTTTTCGAATATATGCAAATTCCAAATTGTGCTTCATTATCTATTGCTGCTAGAATTAGTTCAAAGAAGTTGCAGAATTCAATTAACGTGAAATATAAATAAAGATTTATCATATCTTAGTTTAAGTTATCACATATTTGTTGTGAGTGTTTTATTCCTTCGATTTTTTAAATTTTTATTGCCCATAATGACTCCCCGAAAAGATATTTCAAGTTGAACCTAGTGCCTTATTTTGGTACTTATACCAAAACAAAAAGTACCACTTCCGTTATTACTAATTTATTGCTTATAACTAATACTCAACTCAAATGTACAAAACTATAAAATTTCCTTTTGCCATCTGAGACGTATTTTCCCATGGGGAAGATTGATAGGCCACGAAAAATTATTTTCTATACTATTATAAAATTGTAAGTTTGTTAGTTTGTTTGTTTGTTCGGGCATCACGTAAGAACTACTGAACTGATTTTGCTTAATCTTTTTTTGTTGCAAAGCCTATAGCTTGACTTAAAATCTGGTAGATATTTTATCTCCTTAAATTGACAGAAACGGTAGATATAGCGAAAAAACTTCTACTATGTTGGATAACACAATTACTCTATTGGTTCCACAGCAACCACCAAATATTAGATAACTGAATCAACTTAGCTTTTATTGAACATTCGGAATATGCCAATGTAACATGTTTCGATTTTAAAAAAAAATCAACTGATATATCAACCGTAATTTTACAGGGTGTTCTATATATAGGAAACTTAGCGCGGAGTAGAATGACATGCATTTAAAAAATCTAAAAAAAAGATATAGTAGGTGTACCATAAGCAGCTGCATGTATTCAATGTGGTTGAAAGTTATATTGAGTGGGCCATAAATAGTTGCATATATCAGGTGGTTCATAAATGAGCGGAGTAGAATTATATTTATATATGGTGGACAACAAAATGATATACTATTTGGCTGATAAGTAGTTGCATATGGTTGAAATAAGGGTAGAACATTTATATAGGGCGGATACATTTTTTTCTTGAGTTATTATACTTATGAAATGGGTTGAAAAAATGTTAGAAGAAGTTGTTTATATAGGGTGGTTGAAATATGAGATCGAGTAGAATTATAATTTATAGAGTTGTTAAAAAATATTTTATATCCACAAGTAGCGGAGTATAATTACAGCTATACTGGTGGGTTTAAAAATATTATAAAGAAATGTTATGATCTACAAGCTGTTCCATATACCGGATGGTTTAACTATAGGGTGGTACAAAAATGGTATATTGGGTGGCAAACAAGTAGTTGCATATACAAGGTTGTTGATATATAGGGTGGAGTAAAATTATAATTATACAGGGTGGGTAATAAATGGTAGAGAAATTTTGTTATATATGGAGTACCTGAAATATAGGACGCAGTAAATTTATAGTTACACAGAGTGATTCAAACAAGGTTAGAAAAAGTTGCAAATGATGGGTGCTTTATATGCAGCGTGGAGAGAAATTATACTTTACAATATGATTAAAAAATATGAGAAAAAATTGTGAAATAGCGTGGCTCATAATCCGTTGCACATACAGGATAGTTGAAATATAGGGTGGAGAGCTGTTATAGTTAAGTATTTAAAAATTTATATTGGTTGACGAATAAGCAGCAGCGTATACAGGATAGTTGCAATACATACAAGGGGATTCAAAAAAATGTTGAACAAAATTGGTATATAGGGTGCCCCATAAGCAGTTGCTGTTTTGGTGAAATATATTGGACATTGATGGATTTATAGCTATACAGAGAGGTACAAAAAATTTTTTACTGGGTGGCCGATAAGTAGTTGCATATACAAGGTGGTTGAAACAAAGGGGGGAGTAAAATTATAGTTAGAAAAGTTGGACAAAAATTTTTTGTAGGATAGAACATGAGCTGTTGCATATATGCAATATCAGAAATGTGGTCGAAGTTACATTATAGTGTGAATAAAAAAACAATGTTAGAAAAAGTTGCATATACGGGTGGTTGAAATATAAGAGACAAATTATACTGTCCAAGGTGGTAAAAAATGGTTATATTGTAGTCCATAAGCTGTTGCGTTGATAAGATAGTGAGTGGTGTAGAGTTATGGTTAAGTGTTCAAAAAAGGGTTATGTTTGGTGGCCCTTAAGTAGATGAACATACAGGGTGGTATTTTGTAGAGTAAAATTATAGTTATACATTATGGTTCAAGAATAAGTAAGTAAGGATGGTTTTAATGTAGTTGGAAGTAGAGTTATAGTTATACAAGACGGTTCAAACAAATGTTGATTAAAATTGTTACATAAGGTGGCCGAAAAGCAGTTGCAGTTTGGGTGAGTGTTTAAATAAAGGTTTGGTGTTAGGGTACCAAACTGTGTTTTTACATTTGTGAGACACCAAGGGTTCCACAGGCATTTCCATTAGGGTGGATCGAAAAGTTTAATAAAAGTGTTATATAGGGCATGAACAGATGTATCCTACTATAGGGAATGCCTGAAACATGGGGCGAAGCAAGATTATAGTTTTAGAGTGTGATTAACACAATGCTAGAAAAAGTTGCATATAAAGGCTGATTAATTGTTCTTTATGCGGTGGCGTAGACCATAAGCAGTTGCATAGCTGAAATATAGGGTGGAGTAGTGTTAAAAAAGTTATATTGGGTCACAAATAAAAGCAGCATATACATGATGGTTGCACTATAGGGTGAAATAAAGTTACAGTTTTACAAGGTGATTCAAAAAAATGTCCCATAAGCAGTTTGAGTGAAATATATTCGGGATTGGTGGATGTATAGTTAAGTGGGGTGTTTAAAAAAAATGGAAAAATTGTTATAT
Source organism: Octodonta nipae (assembly GCA_034190945.1). Taxonomy (NCBI): domain Eukaryota; kingdom Metazoa; phylum Arthropoda; class Insecta; order Coleoptera; family Chrysomelidae; genus Octodonta; species Octodonta nipae. Next base: position 104,594,595 of record CM067220.1, read on the forward strand.
AGGATAACCCATATGTTTCATTAGTTCTTTCTTTTTGCATAGACTTGTACATTTTCCGTACGCGGGTGAAACAGCGGGTAAAGGCTAGTTAGATATAAAATTAAGAAAATTTCCTACTTATCTAAAACGTCGTCCTCACATCTGTGTCAATAAATAATTTATTGGTAAGTAACATTTTCTATAGAAAAATGTAATAGATCGGACAGTATATTGACTATGTCGGAAACGGCTTAAACATTTTTAATATCAAATAAAATTAATTCGGTATTAGACGGCAAATTCAAACTTTTTTAAATTCCCAATTAGTCAAATTATCAAATTTAGAATAAAATGCTGAACAAAGCAGTAAGTTTCATTTGATAAATTTGGTGGGTAAGATTGTTTCGAATGGGTACATAAAAATATTAACATTTGCTTGGTGTCTAATGTCAAATTAATTACACATGGCCTTCAAAAGTTGTAACAGTTTACGGTCGTCACCAACTATGGCTATAAATTATGATCAATCAGAAACAATTCACAACTTGAAGATGAAGCGGCGTCTTTAAGACGTTTTCAGATTTCGGAGTGTCGGTCAGTTCTTAGAGCAATGCACAAATATCGTGCCAAGATTGGAAAGAGAGGAAGCAAGATGCTATTTCACTCGATTGATAGCTGTTTCCAGTGAGCTACGTCCACTACGTAGTTCATAGGTTGCTTACACCCACCAAGTGAGATAACATGATGCTCTCATTATTGCCCCCCGCTTTCTAGTCTTATCACTATGTTTGTGCATTGCAGGCTACCTCCAGAAGTATATGCTCCAAGGGTCAGTTTATGAAAAAAGTGCAGCAAGACATCAAGTCACATATTTCAGTTAAAAATATTATTCTAACTTCCCACAAATAAGTCCATATGGAAATTTAACAAATGGTTCAGTAGTAACTTTTTTATGTTGACATATTATATACTGGTAAATTCTATAAGAAAAATTAATTATCAGGAAATATTAATTATATATATTTGCAGTACCTTGAATAAATAAATTTAGTAGGTTACACTCGTCATTTTCAACTATAACCATTAATTTTTGAACGTATCCTAAATAGATAATGATAAATTGTTAGGTGATACATAAACAGTGTTCATGAAACGTGAATCAGTATTATCAGTACTCACATAATCTTATATAAATTGTTGAAAATGACCACTTTCTTTTAACAAGATGTTTCCGCCCATCTTCGCATGAAATTGTTCAAATATTCCCGGGGTATTGATTCACAAGACAAAATTATTTCGTCTCTTCTCCAGTGTTAATAGGAGTTTTATACCAAAGAATTTTAAGATGGTCTTGCAATAAAATAGTTTAAACTATTGATACCGAACGATTTTACCATGGAACTCATCTGGGACCAATCCAACGATTTGGACAGTCGTAAAATAAGCAAGAGCACCATCTTACAGCAGTTTGTAGGTTTTCAAGCAACCCAGGTAAAACCTCTTCCGCTCACAAATAATTATTAATAACATTTTGAATAGCCTTTCTAGAGAAAAGAGCTTCATCTATGAAAGAAATTGAAACTCAAATTGGAGATTTTTGTGAAACTCTAAAAGTGCCCCTGACAAAAGTTCACAATTTCTGAACAGACTGTGGAAAGTAATGTCTGTTCTTTTAAAATATGGAACGAATATTACAAAATAATCAAGCAAAATTTACCAAGCCATTTCTTGACCGATATTTAGAGCTCTCCTCAAATTCGTCTCAGAATGTTTGTTGATTTCGTGCAGCACCTTCATTTCTGGTATTCTGGCAGTTTGAGGTCTACCTTCCGATCTACTTTTAATGAATCTTCAAATATCACCAAAATAGCACTGAATATTGGAAACAGTTCGACTATCTGTCTAATCACACTTAGGATATCATCCCTCATAAATCCATTTCAACCTGCGTTTACTAGTCATTTCTGCATTTTAGTGCAGTCATTGAAGCGAAAAATAGGGTTTTACCTCCTAAATTTTTTACTAGTAACCGATTTGCATGAACTTTTGTAATTAGGCTTATCTTACCCTTAACTTCAAAACTGATATTGACCTGAACTTCGCTTTTTATTTTTAAGGGGTAAAAACAACCCTTTAATGAAAAAAAATTAACATTGAGCCTGTTTATAGCTAGAAAACGTGATTAATATAGAGGAGTCCATTCTGAAGTATTCACTAACACAATTACCTCATTTTTTCATTGGTTTACTAGGTTAATGATTACCTGTTTACTGTTTCATTAAAATGCTTTTATCCACTGGTTGGAGCCCCCACCGAGGAAAGTTTAAACGAATATTCACTGTAGTCCAGGATATGACGCTTTTGCATTTTAATAAGAATTAATTTGCCTGAAATTTTTGCAATCGATAGAATAATGAAGTCTAAGCACAACATCCGTAGATTTAATATGGGTTTCGTGATGAATTTCGGGGGGTCGAAATTCATCACGAAACCCATATTAAATCTACGGATGTTGTGCTTAGACTTCATTATTCTATCGATTGCAAAAATTTCAGGCAAATTAATTCTTTTAAAATGCAAAAGCATCATATCCTGGACTACAGTGAATATTCGTTTAAACTTTCCTCGGTGGGGGCTCCAACCAGTGGATAAAAGCATTTTAATGAAACAGTAAACAGGTAATCATTAACCTAGTAAACCAATGAAAAAATATAAACGCATGCACAGGTAATAGTAAATAAAACCCAAAACAATTACCTCATGTTTAACTCGTTTTTAACCCCTAAAAAACAACCCCTGTAAATTGAATTGTAAATTGAAAAAAACACGAAAAATGACTTTTATATAACTTAAAAATATTTAAATATAGAGTAAATTTTGTTTTACGTTACCTACCTTATTTGTCACGATTTAACCCCTTTCAACCCTTAAAAACAACCCTTGATAAAATAATTCTATGAAAATATATATTTTTTACAAACTGAAAAGAACTTAAAGGCTGTTCCACGTTCTCTAAAAGGACCTTCATATGTTTAAGCTTTATAGGGTAAAAAATTAATTATAAAGAATTTAGCATTACAATACATAGAAAAAGACATTACAAACAAAGAACATTACAATACTCGTATATAGAAAATTATCGTCAATAAAAATAATTATTTATGACTCAACATCAGAGTCGTCTGATCTGCTGTCGTCAAGATCTTCTTCCGGATCAATTGGAGGGCTATTCTGGCAGTTATCTCCACCGTATGTTCTACAAGTTATATTGCAAAACAGCCCGACTCTTCGGCCACCGGAAGTGACTCCGCAACCTTTTTTGCAGTTGCAAAAAATCATTTTGAGCTACTCTTGCGGTACAGGTGGATCTGTAGGTTGAATGTTGTTGGATGAATGTTTTTGTTTCTAAAATATATATGCCATATATGTATATATATATACATGAGACAATAGTTTTGGGTCTATATTATTATGTACTTTCACTTTACTCCAAATATTCACGCTCCGAAATTTTCAGTAGAAAAAATATACGATTAGTTTTTGGACCATAACTCCTTTAATTATGAAGCTATCACAACTTATAAAAAACCATTTTAAAGGTAATTAAAAGAGCTACAACTTCTTTCAATACAAACCTTTTATTTTGAAACGGTGAAACAATCATATCTCTGTCAATTTTTATGTGATAGGAAAATAAAACAGACCAAAATTTTTGTCAAAAAAGATCTACTTTTTTACATATCTTTCATTATTTTTCAGATATTATGAAAAGAAGGCGGTTTTTTAAAAATTCGATTTTTTTCCCCTTAAAATCGTGATTTTTTTTGCAAAATATGTGTCCTAAAGCAGCCAAACTGCTAGAATGCATTAAACTCTTTATATTACAGTTAATTTTAGACGGAATTCGATTAATTTCAATTTTGGTGGAAATGGCACTTATAAAACCCATTGATTAAAAAAACATTAGATGTTCCTCTTATTTGCATTACAGCTCACTCATTTTACGTGTAAAAGACTTTTAACATTCATTTTAAAGCTTATTTCAAGCACTATAAAATCTTTTTTCATTAGAATGTATAAAATGCTTCCGCTCGCCGCTAGATGGCACTGAATACATCGATTAAATTTCAGAAAAAAAAACGGGTTTGATCTTTAATATCTGGCTTAATATTGCACTTAGAACACTCTCCGATTTCTTTAGTTTTTACCTGCTACAATTTTGTTCATTATAAAATTGTCGTTAAAATGCATATTTTTGAAGATATTTGCAAAAAAAAACAATGAAAAACGTGAAAAAATTCCGAATTTTCGTTTGCCAATAACTTAAATAAGTATTGGATTTTTGGAAAAACTTTATAGAACATTTTTTGCTTAAAATTAGGTCTTCTATCGATATCCGAGGTTATTTTGCACCACCGAGAAGGGGTGGCAACCACCCCCAGGATGAAAACGGAGTTCGGGCCAATATCACTTTTGAAGTTAGAGATTAGAGGAGCCTAATTCCAAAATTTCATGTATATCGATTACTAGTAAGAAATTTAGAAGTCATAATGCTTCAATGACTGCACTATTTGTATAATTCAGCATACTTATTCAGATATTAAAATAAAAAAAATTGATAAGAGTAAATTAAAATGAGGAATCTCCTACATTTTTATCACTGACTTGATAATCATCGTAAATCTCAAAGCTATTGAAATGTTGAGAGATCAACCAAATTTATGACAAGGAAGTCCGAACTACAAAAAGTGACGTTGAATATTCGATTCAGCTATCTGGTAAAGCACGATAATGATTCTTTGCTGATAAATCCGCCTGGCCTTAATTGTATTTCCGTCAACTAAGTCAGATATGTAAAGCTTACTGCTCATTTCCGCATTTGAATAATTCACCGTACTTATTATTAGAATAAGTAAATATGAGGGATCGTCTACATTTTCACCAGTTTTGTATAACTTCTAGACTAAGAATTTATGCACTTTATGCCTAAAAATTCTAGAAAAATTTCTAAAAAAAGAGCAACAGAACTTACTTTCTCTACTAAACACTTTTTTATTACAATGGTAGTTGTAGACAATTCTGTTGTTAAACCGTGCTTTAAGTTCTTCTCAAAATCCATTCTAAAATAACTACGTACTTAACAGTATCATGGTCAGAGTGTATATAAAAACTGATTGCGCTGTTCAAAAATAAATTACAAATTTCCTTGCTTTCAGTTATCATGTGATAAACTTAATCTATTACAAAACTATATAAAAATATTGAATAGATTAATGAAAATGTTAAGGAATAACATCTCTTAAAAATATTTAAAATATATTTCAGTCAAATGACACCTATCCAGAAACAATCGGTGACACTGCTGCTCAAAAAGGAGGAGAAAAAGAAAATAGGTGAGTTATCCTAATAACTTTTACAATATTCCTTGAATTTCAAAATTTTAAAAACGTTATTATTTTGTAAACATCGGGGTGATGCCAATGAAATAATTATTTTATTCTTGCAAAACCATCTTTTCTCTTTCTCACTGAGTTCGTCCTTCTCTTTTCTTAATACTATTAATCGCTTTTTTTTTATGAATAGTCAATCAAGAAATTCCAAACAACTACAGTCATTTATAGTCAAATTTAGTGTTGTGCTTTACTAGGAGCAGTCATTGAGAGCACCCCATTGTTCTTATTGTGCTCTTCTTTGCTCAGTATAATTGTACAGGGTCTCCCTGAATATGTGGTCAACTCCTAGTTTCTGTTAGAACACAAAAAACATGACAAGTTCTTATACATTTTCTTGTTGTGGCCCTTCCTAGGGAAATATAGGCCCCAAAGTACTCCCTTAATTATTGTTTAACAAATTTTGAGATACTTAGTGTAATTTAATAATTATTAATTATTGTAATATTTTTATTTTCACACTCGAGTTCCGTTCTTGGATTTACACAGTCCAACTCACTCTAATTTATTTCCACCTCTTTAACACAATTTATATTCACTTAACAATTTACAATTTATCTAAACTATAATAGTCGAATCCCGAATGAATGCTACCTCAGCTCTCCGTATTTATATATTTCTTCTCGGAATTCTCCAGAACGTCAAAGAGCAGCCGAGACCAAGCTAGATTCTTCGAGAAATACAGCAAAGCTAAGCCGCTGACCTCGATGCACCAGCCGAACCACACCTCGAATTCCCCGAAATATCGGAGGAATGTCGCTTCCATGAATTATCGGAGGAATTCTCGTCACATTATGATCGACACTAAATAAGTCTTCTTAAAACAAATCCAGTGGAATATCTTCGATGACACATTACGTATTAATATCCAAAAAAATGTATGAATAAGATGTTGCGGTTTTAGTTCAATGCTGGTTCAATGCAAGTATGTAATTGACGAAGGACCTTTAGCGGAACAATCAATAAAACATTGTATCCTCGCGTACATTAAATCACCAAATAAAAGTTAATCACTGACCTTTTACGTCGAACCTCTGCAGGTGGTGTTTTCTTGGTTCTTCATTCTTCAGAGGTTAGCACCGCAGCGGCAGGAGCTGTTTTTAGAGCTTCATCTGGACAACACGTTACACAAAAAATAGCGACGTAATGTTCATTGATTGAGCAAACAAAAAATGCGGGTTTAACAACAAATGATGCGCTTTTGTAAACACAAAAGAAACAAAATGAAAGCGGTTTAGCGGTTGTTACGACCGGAAATATAACTCGCGAAATCGTAACACAATAACAACAAAAAGCGGCCGTCTTAAGACGGAGTCAAAAGCGTCCAAATAGCTTGGAAGTCAATACACGAATCACGAATACTGTCTTAATTTCACACGCAAAAAACACTTAAAATTAGTATTAGCGCTACGGAAGGTTTTGGAAAAGGTGCAAAAGTTTAAAAATCAATGAAGTAATTCAATCAAATTTAAATAATACACTAAACAAATTGCGGGAACGCAACATCCAGACTTAAATATTTGGGATATTTTGTTTTCCAAAGACCTACTATAAGCAAGAAGAACATAGCCTACAGAATTTAAACAAATTGTCACGTGCAATATTTAGAATATGTTGTCAGAAATTGGGCTACAAGAATTAGTTTATATAATCAAAGCGGATGGTGCATTTAAGTGGCAATATCTTCAAAACGCAATCTAATTTTCGAACTAACTAACACAACTTGAAATATTGAGAATTCTTATTTTTTATTGAGTGGCAGATTAAAGTTCCCACGCTTTTAATGTTTTGTTTAAATGATAGAGTTGCCGATATGCTTATTTTCCTGAGGAACAAGAGTCAAATAAATGAAATTTTAAAAAGTGTAGATTCTTTTTAAAACCTTAGTAAGTCATAATCTATAATTTATTCAGAAACAATATTTTTACACTTTCTTTAATTTTTTAAAATTTAATACTAGTTGTGTAGAAGTCATACACATCGGAAAAACAAGTTGAAACTTAAACAGCTCAGCAATAAGGAAATCAAATTATAAAGATATATTTGGATGCAAAATGTGGTAAATCATAATTCAAAAATAACTGATGCAAACATAAAACTGCAATTTGTCAGTCTGTGTACGGAGAAACTTCATATGATAATTTAATAAATAGAAATCTTCAGAACGGGATTCACTTTATCTCAATCTTCCTGTGTTGCCCAATGCAGCAATATTCTGGCTATAAATGCTTAGTCTCCCGTCTATTATTATTTTTTAGAAACTCGAATTTATCAACATACTGTCCTTCAAGAGTAAAATATTAATTCCAACGCTCATCCCACTTTTCGATGTCGTTGTGGTAGAAGGATTCGTCTTTGTTATCAAATTAGGCCTCAGTTCCGGCAATCTTCATTTGAGCCAGTAGTCGCTAGGAGTCAGATCTGGAAAATTAGAAATGCTTTGCGTCACTAGCATTCATTTTAAAATCTTTCCCATTATCGGTTTTTTTCTGGTTACCGAGATCGTGTTTACATATTATACCACCATAATACCTTTGCTAAAATTTATATTTTAAATTTCTAAGCACATTTACTTTTATATAAGTATTAAACTTTTAAACAAATATTCCAATTTCAGAAACCAAGAAAATGTTTCTACCTCCTCACCAATAACAACAGTAAGTCCAAAAAATGAGATACCCACTACTCTTACAACTGGTATGATAAGTAGTGAGAATGAGGAATTCACAGGTGTGACTTTTCCGTATTTTGGAAATAAAGACAAAGAAAAACTTCGTGAATTTACAACGGAGAAAACGACGCCTTTATCTGGAAATATTTCGGAAGATGAAAAGACTACTACAACAGAATATATTACGTCGAACAAATTATCTAGCACTACGATAGAAGAATTGTCTACAAAACCTTCTACGATAGAGAATAATACAACAGAGAAAACATATGGCACTAAGCAAGAAAAAAAATGGACTACAACAATTTTTAAGATCTTTCACACCACAGAAACAGAACAGTCTTCTACTGTTAAAGTTGACTATACAGAAACTGTCAGAGGTGCGGAGGTTAATACTAAAAGTGAACATTCGACAAAGGAAAATCCTACTACACTAGAATACCGTATTACTGATAGAACAGATGATATTACACAAGAGAAAGTTGCCACAACTGAAGCATCTACGACTCAGAAGTATAATACTAGAGAAACTGAACAACCTTTAAGTATACAAGATTCCGCTACCACTGAAAATGAAAAAACTCCAGTTACAAAGGTGAGTACTGAGAGCGAACACATTACAACGAAAAAACTAACAACAATAGACTCTCCTACTACGGAGAAAACAGATGGCACTACAAAAGAATTGACTGAAGCAACGTTCACAACTACGATTCAGAAGTCTAACAGTACAGAAACAGGGCAGCGTTCTACTATGGACGATTACTCCACAACGTCAACAATTGTAGAGGTTATCACGGAGACGGAATATTTCACAACAGAAGAAACTCCCAAAACTTCTACAATGATAACTATTACAACCACCAAAGAATATACCACAAGAGAAAACGAACAATTTACTACACAAAGAGACTTTGTTTCTTCTAAGAAAGTAGAGTTCAGAACAGGAATAAACCAAGAACTTAATACAGGTATTAGTTTACATTTTTAGAAAGTTTTGATAATTTATATATATATATATATATATATATATATATATATATATATATATATTTGTTTTTAAGTTTTCGCGGGCACTAAATGTTTTAGGTGGTTTCCGGGAATTCATCCGCCTAGTTGATAACTGATCCCTGCCGGGATCGATGGTAAAATGACTCGTCATCATCGCAGCAGTCAGTTAGTGCGGCGAAGAGCTTATGTTGTCTTATTATTGTGATATTCGAATCAGCTGTTGTGTATATTTGATGTAAATAAAAGTTCTAGAAAGAGGTAGTGAATATTAGTTTTTCAATTTTAATTGGACCCACGGAGTTTATAACAAATTTGGTGATCAGAAGTCCAGGATTAAGTGAAGTTAAAATCTTAATTTGATTTATGGAAACCCGGAGCATGGAAAAAACGGACGAAACTACCACAAAAATTGTCAAACAGGTTACGGAGGAACTAGATGAAAAAATAACCCAGAATCTGGAAAAACGTGACAAGAAGGAGAAACAACATCATGAAGAAATCCATCAAAGTTTAGTGAAATCTTTTGATGAAAAAACAACAAATCTTGTCACTACGATGAAAAGTGAACAACAAAATTTAATTGAGGGATTATTCTAGACATTTGAATTAACAAGACAAAATGAATTTTAATTATTAGATGAACAGAGACGAAATGATTTTAAAATATTTGAACAAAAAACAAGAACAAGTTGAATTAACCAGAAAAAACGAATCTCGAATATTAGAAAAACGACAACTGCAATTTGAACAGTTAATGCAAATAGTGTCACAAGTTAATGAAACAGTTTATGAAAGAATGCAAATAGTAGTCAGATATAAAAGAGATAAACGACAACATAAAGATCCTAAACAAATAATGTGGAGGCTCTTAAAACCAAAGTAGATGACATCGATTTCATCCAGAGCCAGGTGAAATTTGAAATCAGTGCTATCCAAAACAAAGAAACAGAAATTAAAAAAATGCAACAGGACTTACAGCATGGAAAATATCAGAACACCACGAGTACCAAAGGTTCCGTCAGCAAACCACTCACATTTGATGGCAGTTCATGTTGGCCCATTTATAAACGGCAATTTGAAGCAGTGGCTACATCTAATGGATGGGATAACCAATAAAAGTCTACCTTTCTTGTAATTTTCTTAAGAGGCCAGGCCTTAGAACCCCTCCAAAGCATTCCAGTCAGTGAACAAGGCAATTTTGACAAGATCATCGCCATCCTGGACAAGAGATACGACAGCCTTCAAGAATTCGAAGCAGAGATCAGACGGTTAGTACACTTGTCCTAAGCAGACCTGCCCGAGGAAAAGAAAGACCTATTGGCCACACAGAGTTTCATAAACGGTATCAAGGATGTTGAAGTACAAAGAAATCTAAGACTTAGTGGCACCAAGAAAAGTAATGAAGCTTTTCTTCGAGCCTTGGAAGTAGAGGCAGCCATGAACATGTGAAAACAGAGAGTGCGAGCAATTTCCTTCAGCCAGGACGAACCAGAACCATCCCTCCAGACAGTGCTGTCCGGAATACATAAACTTCTAGAACAATCACAAAGAACTGACCACAGACGGGCATGCTACAGGTGTGGACGGATAGGACACCTTCAACGTGACTGCAGAGTGAGTGTACCTGAACAATCACGAACCAGAAGTAGCTAAAACAACCTCACCAACCAGGGAAACTCAAATCAATCAGCATAAGGGGGCGAATGCTGACTAACCCTTCAACAGCCCCCAGGACAGTATCCATCCGGGGCTTTTGCCGAGACAGCAGCAGCCTAGTCATCAGGGGCACCATCAATGGCCGAGCAATTACCATCACCATCGAAACCGGCGCCGCTGTGTCCATTGCCAAGTCCAGGGTTTTGAGGTCATCAGAAATTCGGCCAGTTAACAGTAACACCCAGCTCAGTCCATGTCCTGGTAGCAAATATTGAGGACGATTTCATACTTGGTATGGACCTAATCAGCCAGCATGGATTTATGTTCGACCCGAGATATGATGTTCTTCGGTTCCTAAATGAGAAATTTGTATTGACACGGCCCGTCAACATTTCAGCAACCTCCATAAAAATTGTGTCCAAGTCCTCAGCTAGAATTCCCGGTCGAACGGAACAGATTATTCATGGGCAGCTAGAAAACAATCCTGGGAGCTGCGTTAGAATGGTGGAGCCCGTACACTCAGCTCATGACTACTTAGTTGGACGGGCTATAGTTAAAACCGGACCAGATATACCAATTAGAGTCCTGAATTTGTCCAACAACAACATCAGAATTGCCAATGGTCAAGAGATAGCTTCTTTTGAGACAGTCGAGACCATCATCAATTGCGAAGAAGCGTACCAGACATCGGGGAAGGAGACAGGACCCAGTGAAGAGTTTCTACAACAGTTTGCTGACCATTTGACACACCTGACATCAGAGGAACAGGAGAAAGCCCAAGCAATTTATCACAAAGCACCGGTCGCACCAACATCATCCAGCACCGAATAGATACCGGGAAGGTTCAACCCATCAGAATACCACCTAGGCGATTACCATTGGGGCAACAACAGGCAGTCGAGGAAAACATCGAGTTTATGCTACAAAATGGAGTTATTGAGCCATCCATCAGCCCATGGTCCGCTCCCGCCGTGCTAGTTAAAAAGAAGGATGGAACCACCTGATTTTGCGTGGAATACAGAAAGCTAAATGATGAGAAAAGAAAGACAGCTATCCACTACCCCAAATTGATGACACTCGACCACACTAGCAGGCTCCCGTTGGTTCTCCACACTAGACCTAAAGAGTGGATATTGGCACGTCGGTCTACACGAAAACGACACAGCGTTCTTCACTAGTAAAGGGCTGTTTCAGTTCACTGTCATGCCCTTTGGCTTATGTAATGCCCCCGCAACATTTGAGAGGCTAATGGAGTATGTCCTGAGCGGGTTAACATGGAGGACGTGCTTAGTATACCTCGACGACATTCTGATCATGGGTCAGACTTTCGACGACCATCTGAAGAATATGGACGAAGTATTCTCCAGAATTAATAACGCCAACCTGAGACTCAACCCGAAGAAAGTGTCCCTTGTTCCAAAAAGAAGTAGAGTTTTTGGGCCACGTCGTTTCCCAGTCAAGAATCCGCACCAACGAGGACAAGATAGAAGCCATCCGTGATTGGCCAGTCCCAAGAGACAAGCATGAACTCCGAAGCTTCTTGGGCCTCTGTTCCGACTACAGGCGATTTCTTGAGGGATTTGCCACCATTGCCGCGCCTCTATATCGGAAGATCACTGAGAAAGAGACCTTCCGTTGGAATCAGGATTGTGAAACATCATTCAGACGACTGAAGGCAGCACTATGTTCCAGCCCAATCCTAGCCTTTCCTACACAGTCCGCCAGGTTCATTTTAGACACCGACGCCAGCAACACAGGTTTGGGGGCCGTCCTAATACAGGTGCAATATGGTGAAGAGAGGGTGATCGAGTACTACAGCCGTGGATTCTTGAAACCGGAAAGAAATTATTGCGTCACTAGAAAAAAACTTCTTGCAATAATAAAGGCTGTAGACCATTTCCACAAATACCTCTATGGTCATCATTTCTTAATCCGAACAGATCATGCCGCCCTCAAATGGCTGCTGGACATGAAGACACCGGAAGGACAACTGGCCAGGTGGATGGAGAAATTACGGCAATACGATTTCAAGGTGGAACACCGTGCCGGCCGTTTGCACAATAATGCCGATGCCCTATCCAGAAGACCCTGTAGAGCAGAATGCCGACATTGTCTGAAGACGAAACAGCGAGAAGGTATCTCCATCAGACAGATCCGAGTCCAGGACCAAAATACTGATCCAGACATCGAACCAATCTTGTCACTCAAAACGAGAGGGGTACCCAGGCCACGATGGGACTCTCTAAGAGTAGAGAATAGAATGCTCAAGCGAGTTTGGAAAAGAACTGATGGCCGAGAAACGAAGTCCCAACTGGTAGTTCCTAAGCAAAGGTACCAGCCATCCTAACCGAAGTACATGATGGGATTACCGGAGGCCATGTGGGCATGAATAAAACCCTAGACAAAGTCCGCCAGCGGTATTACTGGGTGAATTACTTCGAAGACACCAGAGCAAATGTGACAGCTGTGCAGCCAGTAAGGGCCCGAAGACCCAGACCAAGGGCAGAATGCAGCAGTACAATGTGGGCGTCCCATTTGAGAGAATTGCCATCAATGTCGCTGGTCCGTTTCCCGAATTTGAGAGGGGGAACAAATACATTTTGGTCGCAATGGATTACTTCAGTAAATGGCCTGAGGCATATGCGATACCCAACCAAGAGGCAACCACGGTAGCGACGGTGCTAGTAGAACAGCTATTCAGCCGGTTTGGCGTCCCGATGGAATTACATTCAGACCAGGGGCGTAACTTCGAATCGAATGTATTCCAGAAGGTCTGCTCGATGTTGTGGATCAGGAAATCGAGAACAACACCATTGCACCCACAGTCAGACGGAATGGTGGAAAGATTCAACAGGAAATTGGAACAACACCTATACAAGGTGGTCAGCAATAACCAGCATGATTGGGATGAGCATACTCCCCTATTCCTGTTGGCATATTGTTCAGCCGTACATAATAGTACAGGCCTGACTCCAGCCAGAGTCCTATTCGGAAAAGAGCTGCGACTATCCTGCGATTTGGCTTTTGGCTCCCCCGAAGAACCTTCCCATTTTTTAATCCACAAAGCATTCGGACGAATTCGAAATGTCCATCATTTTCTACGGTAAATGCAGTTGTCTGGATATCTTTGGGATCTATTTCGATTTGAAGGAATCCCGATGCAAGATCCAGAGTTGTGAAGTATTGGCAACGTCCGAGTTGATCTAATAGATCGGAAATATTAGGAAGGGGGTATTTGTCGCCTAATTTTGCTTACCTGAAGCATCTAATTTTTTTGGTACGACCCAGACTGGGGAAGACCAGGGTGAGTTAGAATGGCGGATTATGATCAAGCATTTTAGAAATTTGTGACTTAACTTCTTTATGAATATGGGGGTAACAATATGACAGTAAAGATTGGTTGGTTATGTAAAAGATGTCTGAGAATTAGAGACAAAGTTGAGTAATTAGCTCGCATTATTCGTCATTTAGATCTTCGAGGCGAAGTTGGTTGATTATTTCGTTTAGTCAATTCGTGTATTCGTATTTTGGCATTCGTTAAAGCTGTAAACGTTCGTTTGTAAAGGTTCTAATATTATTTTTTCGAAAATGAATGTTTTCGGAATGGCGTTCGCGTTTAGAACGGATGTTAAAAATTCGCCTTTATTGTCAATTTTTACAATGATTGGAATGTGAACTTTGTCCTGTTTGGTTCCTATTAGTATAGCGTCAGTATTTCTCAGGTTGCTTTTGAATTTGCAATTTTTTTCGATTCGCGGTTCAACAGTTACCATATTAATTTGAGTTATTGGAGAGTTCGTGAAATTTTGGTTTGAGAAGTAGGAAGTGTCGAGTTAGGGTGAATAGTTTCGTTAGGTACTTAGTACAGGGGTAATGACTTGAAGTTGGTTATAAGTTATTTATTTTTGAAATCGATTACGCAATCGTAATGCTTTGGGAAGTCTTATCCTAAGAGTCCATCAAATTCTATATTTAAATTGCAAATATAGACTTTGTGGGGGTCGTTGATATTAAAGGGTACGCGAGTTGATTCATTAATTAAAATTGTTTCGTTTGTAATTCCTTGAAATACGACATTTTCTGGGAATCTGTTGGTGAATCGTTGGCAGGTTTCGGGTTTGAAAATAGAAAGTCCTGCACTTGTGTCGATCAAAAGGTTGTAAGAATTGGAAGCATCAGAAATATAAAATAAGTTTTTCGAATTAACGGATAGAAGGGGCCTTACAGCAACTGCTGTTCTGTCGTGAACGAGTTGCGGTGAACTTCTTGTAAGTTCAGGGATTTCATTTAAAGTATTGGTACTTTGAATTCGGGTGGTTTCGAATTCTGGAGAGGTTCGCGAAAATTTCGGTGTTTTGGTTCGTCTAGCCTTTGTTCGTATGAGAGATAGTTTGAAGACTCGTCTGTTGTTTCTGGTTGTTCGAGTGTGTAACGGTAATCTTCAGAATAGTCATATTGATATTAGTCATCAGTCAACTGATAATTTTATTGATCATATTGGTAATCGTGTGTGGTATCATAGTGATTAAATGGTTCCTCGTATCGGAGATTATTTACGTGATGAGTTCCTTGTTGTCTAAAAAAATTGGGTTTTGGTCTATAGTGACCTGAAGCATGTGGGGTTTGATTTGAATATGGGGGAAGTTGGTTCATTGGTCGCAGTTGTGTACTTGTTGAAGGCATATGTTGTTGATTGCTTCTAAAGTTTTGAAATTGTGTACGAAAATTCTGTCCAGGAGAAGGGTTTTGTTGTCTCATTTTTACCTGGCATTCAATATACGTATGCCCTGAACGTTTGCAAAAAGAGTATTGTTTTATAGTTGGAGGAATCATCGGTTTACGGCTTGGAGTTGGTGGTTAACTAACACGTTGAAATTTTTGGTTTTCTAAGTGGTGCAATTGTAATTCTCGTTTTATTCTTGATCCAGAGGTCAATATATCGCGAGGGTCACTAGCTCGTACGATTTGTCCAATTTTGGGTTCTAAACCGGACAATAAACTATTAAGAGCCATATTTTCGATAAGGTAGCTTTGCGCTTCTTTTTCTTTTATCGTTAGCATTTGTTTATTAACGGAGGCTAACATTTTGGCTAAATGTGTTTGTAGCCTAGCTTTAAAAGTCAGAAGTGTCTAGTATTAATGCCGATAGATCTCTCGATTCGCCAAAATGATTTTCTAGCACGTGCATTGCTAGAAAATCATCTCTAGCCCATTATCTGCGTTGTGTGAATTTACTAATTCGACGGCTCTATCGCGAAGTTAGTTTTTAATATGTAGCACTACCAAAGTGAGTTGGTTGTCTACGGCCATGTTGCAAGAAGTATTGCAGCTTGTTATGAAGGTGTTTAGGAAAAGTTGGTTTCCTTCATACTCCGGTATGATAGCGAAAATTTCGGATCATTTTTAGGGTTCGACGGCGGCTTGCGTTCTGGTGTCCGGCATGATTGATATTTAGAATGTGTCAAAATAACAAATTATTGTTGTAATTTTAATTTGTTGAGATGTTGTTGTTGTTTGAGGGAGATTGGTAACGTGTTACGGGAATTTTTTGGTATATGTGTGGAAAATGTGGATATTTGGTATACGTAAATTTCAAATGTTAAAAATTATAACGATCGAACATCAACATCAATGATAAAAAAATATATATTCAATTCAATATTAATCAACGTATGCAATCATTCAAATGATAAAAAATCAATGTATATTAAAATAATCCATAAAATATGTTCCTGATTATTCGTTTCAGTACTTACATGTACATTCCAAACATTTGACTAGTTCTGTAGCTAGTGTACCGGTGAGAGTCCTCTAGGGTGCGTGTTCCTTGATTTAGCCTTTACCCTTAGTTGGTGTCGCCTGCTTTTGTCCTTAAATCTAGGATCCTTAATTCTACATCTGGCAATCGACGTCTATTGGCTGGTACACTGGTTAGCGGTATTTGCGTGTTCCTGGTGTCCTTGGTCTTCAGCTGCTGTCTCTTACCGTGGGTTCTTTTGTTTAACAAAAAATTAGAATTCACCACAATTTTTAGGAATTGCCTAAACAGCGTGTCTAAACAATCCTACTGACTACGCCAATTATTAGATTAACACTTTTGAAATTAACTTAAAAAAATAGTTTATTAAAACTGAAAATCAAGATTAAAATGGAGAGAGTTTAGTCTCTTATACTACCTTATAAAATGATCTTCGACGAGACCGTTAATTATTTAGTATTTATACAATTCAAGACGTGATAAAATCTGCAATTTAGCGTCTACAGGATTATACTGAGAATTGTCATTTCGTTAATGTAATATGATACTGCGAAATAGTAAATGATACGCTTCTCACTGATACTTGCTGAGTAAGCAACACGTGTGTGTTTGAATTATGATATAACATGTATATGGAATCAGTGGATTCTTATAAGTAGCAATTTTCTCACTTTCAACTAAAATTCAGTTTGAAAATGAAATACAGTGCAGAAAACTAAATTGAAAATATGTAAAAAAGATAGCGAAAAATCGACGTTAGACCAGTATCACTTTTTCCTAATCTCCGATCGCCTTCTAGATGAATTTTCTTAAAGTATATGAGTTTATAACGTTTTAGAGTATAAACAACAAAAGAATATTTTTGAGATATCGATTTTAAAAAAATCCAAATGTCGGACTTTTCTCGGAATTTTTTTAATCAAAAATTGCCATACCTCAACTGACCTTTAAGATTTGTTTTGAGCGAATTCATTATTTCAATAAGGAAATATAACAAATGCTACTCTAAAATTCGGAAAATGGTCGAGATTTGAAAGTTGTCTAAATACTTTTTGTAATGTAGAGTAAGAATGCAAAATTACAGCCAAATCGAAATTCCCCATCAAAAAACTGTAAATTTGACAAAGTGTATTTTCAAATATCGTCTCTATTTACAATAGTTTTGGCTCTGCGTTGATTTAAGTCAATAAGTCAATCAAGACATCTTCTTTTCTCCTTTTTTATGTATAGAGATGTGCAATATAATCTAGTTTCAGTTGTCTGTGAAGAAAATTCCTGCAAGAAATTTGCATCGCAAATGCTTTATTCAAGAAATTACGAGGCAGATCCATGTGATAATTTTTATAAGTATGCCTGTGACGAAGGAGTGGAACACCAGGATTATTTCGAACAAATTTTTGACAACATTTTAAATTACACTTTTGTAACTGATAATGAATATTTGGCTAATTTCAAGAGTTTCCAAAACAGTTGCTTAGAATACAACAACCAACTAGGTTTAAAAAATCGATTAAGTCTAAGTAAGTAACCCTATACATAAAGATTTGCATAAATTAAACATATATATCGTTAATTATTATTTTTTCAGTAAAACCTAAAACTTCTATTTATGGTTTAACTCAAATGGTTGTAGAGAGTATACTAAGTCAGTCGAACCCATTTTTTGACATCGAATTAAGGATTGGAAAATCACAAAATTTCGAACTAACGGTAAATACAATTTAATATTTAGACTAGTCAGTAGTACAAAATTGAAGGCATTTATATATAAAATTGAACACCTTATTCCATCACTTCAGTGATTGTTAGTTGACAGGCGACAACATAAACCGGCACAAATATGTATTTTTTGTTTATATTTGTTTTAACTTATATATATTTCACCCTATATCATTCATTTCCTGCGAACTAAAAAGTACTGTGAAAAAGTGTAAATTAGTAAAAATAAGAATTGTTTGTTAAGCTTTCGCGTCCGTGACTCGAGACTAAGACCAAATGAGCAGCAGCAACATACTACCAGACTGTCTCCTTGACCTCCTGGTGAACTCATTGTGATGATCACTGTACAAATTTAACAAAAACATGACCCCGTTGAGGACCACTTAACAATTAGCCCTCGAATCCGAGTATATAGAAGGTGTAAGACATAGAAAGAGGAAACTTCTCATGGACCAAATTTTGAGGTTTTCATAATATAAGGAACACTTATAGCAGACCACTATCAAATACTTCCAGATTCTCCAGTCATTTCGTCGGAAAAACGGCTTAGAAATGCAAATGAACTCAGATAGCTTAAATCTTGATATAACGTGGGGGGGGGTCTTTACAAAAGCTTAACTTGAAATTATCGACCAAGATTTCCTATGTGGGTTTTCCGCTATCTTGAAAAAACTGGTAAAATTGTTTTTTTGACAATAACTGGGCTTTCCGATGAGATACACATTACATTTGCCCGAAATGCGTTTTAAAAGTTCAAGCGGAACGGGTTTGGCTGTGCTGGTGATTGGTTCAAGTCCGTGAGTTGTCTGGCGCCAACCCCATTGGTGAGGATCTTTGGTTTGCACCTGCAGATATGACCGGAAAATGTGCTGGCGGATCTTTTCGTTGGGGGGAGTAATGCGAGCTGATTAATTTTATTTGCAGTCATTGACGTTGCGCAGCGATGGAATCGCAAAATATTACTTGGTTTTTCCTGCTTATTACCGCCATATAGGGCAATGAGGAATTGTTCTCCCGCGCAAGTTCGGATCAACCTTTTCTTATTTAAATAATTCTTCCAATGACAGTAGCTCCGGATTCTTCTGGAGAGTGTTAATAAATTTTTCCAATGTTAAAAAAAGACGATATCGTATCGCAACCGCTGAAAGCGTGAATGAAAAGATTGTTCTCAACAACTGACTTATCGTGTTTGAAACTGTTCTGAGAGTACGGCTTTGCCAGCGTATTTCTTTTTGCTGGTTTGCGAAAAAATATATCCTTTTTGTCCTGTGCAAGCCGGTGATTGTACCAAAAATCAAATTTATTTTTATGCAGTGAGGTCCTAAAGTGCAGGATAAATTTATTTTCTACGTAATTATGAATGTAACTGAAAAATTCTCAAACAGCTCATTTTTATATAGGACCCTAAAATTTTTGAATAAAATTAATCACCTTCCTGTTTAACACTCGGGATAGTAACCAACCTAACAAAAAAATTGGACGTTGTTAATAAGAAAAATCAATTTTAAATTGTTTAATTTATAAAATAATTAAAGATTCATCGAAAGAAA
The DNA here is from genome assembly GCA_034190945.1 of Octodonta nipae. Classification (NCBI taxonomy): domain Eukaryota; kingdom Metazoa; phylum Arthropoda; class Insecta; order Coleoptera; family Chrysomelidae; genus Octodonta; species Octodonta nipae. The sequence continues at coordinate 104,614,389 of CM067220.1, forward strand.
TAAACTGTGAAACAATTAACAATATTTACAATAATTGTAGTCTTAAGTTATTTACTCAAACTGGGCATCTTTCATTTCTTGACAAACAATTTGACGATGTTGAAATTCATCGACATCTTGCAACTTCTCTGCGCTGATTTGATTGATTTCTTGCTTTATTCTGTGTTTTAAAACATCAATATTAGTTGGTTTACTCTTGTGGATTTTCTTATTTTAAATAGCCCCTTAGACCCTAAAATGTTTGGGATAATGGGCGTACCGAGAGGGGGGGCTGATTTGTCCCTCTCTCTGAGAATTTTTTTTCCGATTTGTCCCCCTCTAGCACATTGTTTTTGGTAATTTTTCCCCTCTCTAAACCAAAAGCTGGGTACTCCCTTGTTTGGGATCGTTAAAATATATTGACTTTTTATAAGTGTGGCGGTTATTATCACGAAATCGATCAACGTGTTATTAAAAATAACCCTCTTATGTTAAATAATTGATTTACTTTGTTTACTTCTTAGTGTAGTAATAAAATTCCTATGTTTCAGATAAATGTGGCGGGTGCAAATTTTCTAAAGAAATGGAACGTTTATAAAATATTACAAAACCAATGTATATACAAAGAGAAAATTAATTTTGCTGAAAAGCCCATCTTTGCCAACAAAATTTCCACAAATATCAAGAATTGTTTACATAAAGCGGTAATAAAATACGTTAGCACGTACGTAGACGAATATCCTATTGGCAACGACACAGTAAGTATTTAATGGTGATCAAATAAAAAACTACTATTTATTTTGTTTCCTAAATTGTAATGGGAAATCTGTGGAAACCTTTCTTTTTTCACTCAACACACGTTTCAACAGCGAAGCTGTCATCATCCGGAGTAAACTTGTATGATCTGTGACTAAAACTGAAAAAAATTACAATATTCCTTAATATATAGTTAAAAACTATCGGTAAATTAGTGGGGAAAAACCCTATTTTTAATACACTAATCCCTAAGTACCTAACATTCAAAGATAATACCTACAGTACCTAATTGAGTTATTAAATTCTTAAGTTCTTAAAATGCAAATTTCTAGGGATTCTGGGGAAATAATTATACAATGGGCAATTTGTAATTGGACCTTTGTCGGATTTCATAAGGTTATTATTTTTATATATCATTATGCTTTCGTAGGAGTTCAATTCCTTACAATTATTGACTAGTCTAACTAATCGTAACGAATTTAAATCTATAGAGTGACTATGTTCCAAAACATGATACACTAGATTTGTCAGATCTCCCGTATTTTATATGTGCAAAATGTTCTTTAAATCGAGTTATAATAGCTCTAGGTGTTTGCCCATTATATTTTAGATCACAGTCATTACATTTGATCTCATATATTACGGACTTTTCGAAATCTTTGGGATTGCCCAATAGTTTTTGTAAAGTTTTCATTGTTCTGTATACTATCGTTATACCAAGTTCCCAGAACATTGTTTTAAAGCCCTTAGTATAATGATTATATGGGGCAGAGAAAAACTTATGTTCTTGTTTTCGTTTCGAAAAGTTGACACTTCATTTATTTTTAGTCTAAGTTATTTCTTTCTAATCACGTTATCTACAATATTTACTGGATAACCTTCCTTACTATTTTGTTTATGGGCAGATTCGAAATTGAAGCAAAGAAGGACTCCCAATATTTTCCTAGGGTATGGCTAAGGTATGTGGACGATATACTTGATGTTTTTGAGACGAATAACTTTAATATTAAGGATTTTGTCTTACATCTTAATAATAATTTCCCACTACTAAAGGACCCCGCACATTCCTTGTGGAAAGTGGCCCCGGTGGATTTGGCTGAAATTTTGAAATTTTGTAGATCTCAACAAAATGAACAAATGTCTTCATGGCCGCAAAGTCCGATGACTGATTGTTTTCAAGTTATGGTTAATTTTATATTTTTGATTAGAGTATATCAGGAAGAGCTGAGTCGAATGTATATGAGGAACTAATGGAAGTATTAATGAGAAAATTAGTATACAGTGTGTTTTCGAGGAGCCGGTTTTAGTTACAATATTTTCAAGTGTTTACAACTTCCGGTCCTACCGGAAGTGGACCCAAACTTTGTTTTTTTTTAAATGGAACATCCTGTTTTTTGTATCATTTTTAGAATCTATAATGAATTTTAAGATAACTTTATTGGAAACATCATATGTCGGAAGGGGTCCGGTTAAAAGTTATTTCAACTGAAAATTTTGACAGGCCAGTTCAAAAAATTTCCAGAATTTGCCTGAATAAAACTTAAAGCTGAATCCGAAAATGTTTATAACTCATTTTTTTCAAATGGAAACTCCATTTTTCCTCAAAACTATTGGAGTCTTGGCCAACAAGTAGAAGTTTATGCTTACAAGACTAAATGAAACAGCTTTTCAATACACTGGAAAAATTAAATTTCCGTGTAGCTGTTAGAGAGATATATGAATTATTAGTAGCCTTTTTTGAAGGAACCGTTAAGAAAGATAAATAGATTCCTATACTTTCTTAACCATTTATGTAGAATTTGATATGGTTATAAAAAGAGTATGTGAAACCTTTCCATTGCGATCTCCAAAGCAAACTTATAACACCATGACGCAGATCATTTCCTGGCAATATACCTTTTTTGTTAGCGCTGCGCATTGACAATATTTATTATTCGACCCAAATAAAAAAGCTAAGGAGTGATATCGGGAGAAAGAGGG